>CM040825.1:495000-622500 GCA_022828995.1 Vimba vimba | reverse complement strand
GCTGCTAAGCAATTTTAGTATTAACCTGACATGAGTGGAAATCAATAAAGTTCAAATAAGGAACGGGATTGGAGGCGAGTTCTCACTCGGGGTTCCGCAATCGGGCCGCGTTAAAACCAAGCGCTCGGCCGAGTGTCTTAGCCTTAATCGGGCCGCGTTAAAACCGAGCGCTCGGCCGAGTGTCTTAAGCCGGTCGCACACCGGACGCGCAGCTCAGCGCCGCGCAGCGCCACGTCTTTTAAATTCGAACACATTATTCTCTATGAGAGTACACACACCGGCGGCGTCTGTCCGCGGCGCCCAGCAACGGCTCAGGACCATGTTCAAAACCCTGCCGCGCCACACAGCGCCATTTACATAGTTTTATATTAAATTTATATTTATGTGTCTCAAATCGTAGTTAATGTATATACGGACTTAACCCCGTGCTGCAATATACATTTAGTTTTATATTTATTTACAGAAATCAGAAAATTGCTGATGCTAACGGATTTTCAGGTGACAGTTGTCCTAGACGTGGCGCGGCGCTGAGCTGCGCGTCCGGTGTGCGACCGGCTTTAGCCTTAATCGGGCCGCGTTAAAACCGAGCGCTCGGCCGAGTGTCTCGGGCCGCGTTAAAACCGGGCGCTCGCAGAGCAATCGGACCTAGATTCATGCCGAGGATCGGCCAACGTGTTTAGCCTTAATCGGGCCGCTTTCGGCCCGCACAATTTTTGCTAGTTGCATTACCATCAATACATTTTTTTTTAATGACGTGCCTATTACATCAAATAGACAACACAAACACATTATTTTTTTCATATAAAAATAAAATAATTGTCCTTATCTTTGTTAGGAATTATTTTAAAAAAGAGCGCCAAGTTTTGCCTCCAGATTGTCAGCGGGAAACTCCAGGACAGGCCTAGTGAGCATCAACTTCAGAGGTGAATAGTTTTATAGCTGCCTTTTTTAACGTTAATCGATGTCCTTTATTGATATACAAAGATAGAACTAAGCAAATATATAAAAAAGTGTGCAAAATATCACCTCACGTCTGCAGCGAGGAAACTCCGTGCGCATGATGTGTGTGCTCGTGACTGAGTGAGCTGCTTCAAGCGCGCGTTTGAACAGGAAATGCTTGTAAATTGAAAACAGCTTATTTGCATCATGTTGGATTAATTCAATATTCTTTTTATTTGGAATTATTCAAAAAGAATAGCTAAATCCTAAACAACAAAATTTAGTAGATTGTATTACAGTAATTTTTAAATAAATTTAACGCAAAAAACTGTTGAAAAAACAAGAAATTAATTTTGTTAAATAAAGTTTACATATTAAATTTCTTGAAATCTACAAACCCACAGAATGACTTTTTACAGTGTACCAGTTAAACATGTGTATCAAAACCATCAAAACGCGCCGCAAAACACACAGACCGCGCAGGAGATGCGCGCACCCAGAGTCCTCTTTTGACCACTGACCACCTCTGACCAGGTTTTCCGGCAAGATGGCGGGCTGAACACATGCGCTCTCACCAAGCGGCTTAGTTTTCTCCCGTTTTCTATTATGAAAATAGCTTGTTTCTCAATTACACCTACCCAGAGTATCTTTAAAGTTTTGTGCTATTGTTGCTGACATACAAAATGCGAAAATCTCACCAAACGACTCATCCCAAGATTGTTATTCCTCCGGATCATCGCGTGGCTCAAACCACGGCAGATTCAGAGATGGAAACAAAGACTGATTCATTAGAGAAACGCCGCGATTCCTCTCACTTTACACCAACTAAAGTACATTTGTCAAAAAAGCTAAAATCTCAAGAAGAGGACATCACCAATGCTACTCTGCTGCAAGCCATTACTTCCCTAACTGCTCGCTTCGATTCACAAGACGAAAAGTTAGAAGCACTGGCGAATCAAATGCGAAACAACAGCATCATGATTGCAGAGATGTCCAAAGCTGTCGAATTCAACTCGGCTGAAATTAAAGACAGTAAAGTAAAGTGCAAAGAGTTGAGCAAATCGGTCATGGGTTTAACTACCGCACACAATGACCTGGAAAACAGAACGTCTGATCTTGAACGATATAAGAGAAGATGGAATCTCCGGATTAACGGCATGAAAGAGAAAACTGAGGAGGATCCCCGCAGGGAAGTGATTGACTTGATTGCCGAAATTGCTCCGCACTTGATACAGAAATTAGATGATATTATTGACACAGTGCACCGGATCGGTAAAAAGGAATCAGGAAGACCAAGACAGATGATCGTACAATTCACAATGCGCAAATATCGTGACGAAATATGGAAATCAACGAAAAAATCATCTGTTTGCCTAAACCAGGGAGTCAGATTTGTGGAAGACTTCACGAAGGAAGACCGAAACGCTCGTGCCGCTCTGTGGCCGCTGATTGCTCAAGCACGTAAAGAAGGGAAAAAAGCGTATTACAGAGGTCCGTTTGGTTACATTGAAGGAAGACGCATTAACCCAACGAAATCCTGCACTTGAACTTTTTTTTTTTACGGGTAGGATGGTGTGAGATGTGATAATTTGGAGAAATGATAGGTTGCGAGGTATGTACTCGGTTAATTGTCATCCATTTAGTACATATCTGATTCGAGTTCGCAATCTGTGTTTGTTCTTTTCTAATTTTATTTGTTCTTTATATGTTTCCAGTTAAGTTACCGTTTTCATTACACTCTTTAAATGTTCGGGGCATTCAAGATAAGGTCAAAAGAAAGGCTATGTTTTTATTTTGTAAAGGAACTGGTTCGCATTGTATTTTTTTACAAGAGACACACTCTACCGTAACAGATGCTGCTTTTTGGTCGAGTCAATGGGGAGATAAACTGACATTAAGCCACGGATCCTCCCACTCTGCAGGGACTGCAATTTTATTTAACAACTGTCCAGGTAAAGTGATTTCTGTTAAAACTGATTCTAATGGACATTGGGTTGCAATTGTGCTGGATATTGAATCTATCTTTTTTATTTTGGTTAATGTATATGGTCATAACAATGCAAAACAAAATCAGCAGCTTTTTGCTGAGGTCTCTTCTTTAATTTGTAATTTCAAAAGATTATTTCCAACAGATAATATTGTCATAGGTGGAGACTTTAATGTTACACCAGATGAATCTCTTGACAGGCATCCACCTAAAAGTAGTTCCCCTCAACCAAACTCTATGTTTACTCATTTTTGCAACAACCTTAAAGTACTGGATGTATGGAGACATCTTAACCCTAACATCAAACAGTTTTCTTGGTTTAGACCTAATGCATCTAGTAAATCGAGGATCGATTATTGGTTAATTTCAGATAATTTGTTACATTTTGTTAAGGATTGCTCTATTTCACCAGCGCCTCTAACAGATCACTGTGCTATTGTCTTGGCTTTTAAGCCAAAGAATAAGATTTCATATAAAAAGGGATATTGGAAATTTAATTCTGATTTGCTTGATAATGAAGGATTTTGTGCAAAGATAAAAGACTTAATTGGAGTAATTGAGAATAGTAATGAGTTCAGTTCTCATTAAGCCAGATGGGAGTTTCTTAAATTTAAAATTTGTGAATTTTCTATAAACTATAGTAAAATGCTTGCCAAATTAAGAAGGCAACATGAAAACAAGATTATATTTGAGATTAATAAGTATTGCAGTAAAAATGTATTAAGTAGCGTTGAAAAAAGTTATTTTATTTCTCTTCAAACACAATTGGATAACTTGTATATCAAGAAAGCTAAAGGTGCATACATTCGATCAAAGGCCAAATGGATAGAGGAGGGAGAGAAAAGCACGTCCTATTTTTGTAGGTTAGAAAAAAGACGGCAGTCTAAAAACAGTATTATTTCCCTAATGGTGAATAATATTGAAAATACTGATCCTACAATAATAAGTAAAGAAATTCATAATTTCTACAGTGACTTGTATTTATCTAATTTTTCTCCAAAAGAGTGTGATGACTTTTTTGGAAAAATAATTAACTTTATTCCTAGAATTGATAATGAATTAAGAGATCTTTGTGATGCACAATTAGGTATGGAAGAACTCGATTTAGCTGTGCAGAAACTCAAGTCAAACAAATCCCCTGGGTCCCGACGGCCTTACAGGAAATTTTTATAAATTTTTCTGGAATGATTTGAAAGTGTTACTGTTTAATGCTCTTACTGAATCTATTGAAGATGGATCTTTGTGCCCTACAATGAGTCAAGGCTTGATTATTTTAATTCCCAAAACAGATAAAGATCATAGATATTTAGATAATCTCCGCCCAATCACTTTGCTTAATAATGATTATAAAATTTTTACACACGTTCTTGTCAATAGATTGAAAGAGGGCATTAATGGGGTAATTAATGAGGTTCAATCGGGATTCCTAAAAGGAAGATCAATTCACAACAATGTAAGACTAGTAATGGATATGGTTGAATACAATCATTTGATAAAGGAGGATGGATATATTCTTTTCCTAGACTTTAAGAAAGCCTTCGACACGTTAGAACATAGGTTTTTATTTAAAGCTTTAGAGCACTTTGGTTTTGGTCAACACTTTATCAATATTATAAAAATTATCTATAAAGATATGAACAGTTCCATTTCTCTTCCTTACGGTACTTCGCAAAGATTTCCTATTAGTCGTGGAATTAGACAGGGCTGCCCTCTATCCCCTCTTTTGTTCATTTTGGCTGCAGACATGTTGTCTACTTTAGTTATTCATGATCGAACTGTACAAAAATTAAATCTATTTGATAAAAGTATAGCAATTAGTCAATTGGCAGACGATACTACGTTATTCTTAAAAAACAAGGATCAAATTCCTCTGGCTATTACCTTAGTTAATACCTTTTCTAATGCATCAGGACTCCAACTAAATTTAAGCAAATGTGAACTTCTTGCCCTACATCAGAATGATATCACTTGTTTGCATAATATTCCAGTTAAAAATAAGGTGAAATATTTAGGCATTACAATTACCAAAGATCAGAAAATTTGTACGAAAGATAATTTTGAAAATAATCTACAAAAAGCAAACCGAATCTTAAATTGCTGGTTACAAAGAGACCTTTCAATTTTTGGTCGAATTTTATTAACCAAAGTCGAATATTTATCCAGATTGATTTATCCAGCTCTTTCTTTAGCTCCCCCCGCAAATTTTACTAAAACATGTTCCCGGAAAATGTATAATTTTATTTGGAGGCAAAAAGCTCATTATATTAAAAAAGCGGATATTGTTAAATCTTACGAACAAGGTGGTTTAAATGTGATTGAATTCGAAAACATGAATATTCTGTTAAAACTCAAATGGTTAAAAATGTTTGTATGTAATGAAGATAGTTTTTGGTTTACAGTTCCTTCAGCTTTGTTTCAAGAATTTGGTGGAAATCAATATTTGCTCAATTGTGATTTTGATTTATGGAAACTTCCAGTGAAACTATCAACATTCCATCAACAAGTTCTCTTATTTTGGAAATTGGCACATACACACAACTTTACACCTCATAATGTTTCTATTTGGAACAACAAATATATATTGCACAGGAACAAATCTTTAAATTTTAAGAATTGGTTAAGCAGAAGTATATGGTCGGTGAAAGATCTAATGGATGAAAAAGGAAACCTTTTAGACTATAATGCTTTTACATTGAAGCATGGATTTTCCTGTCACCCGAAAGAGTTCTTCACTGTCATTAATGCAATACCTTCTGGCATAAAAATGCTAATGAGATGCTCCCTTTCTTATGCTAAAGTTAAACCAGTTCTTCCCACTTTATTCATTGGAGATGTTAATTTTAAAAGTGTTAATTGTACTAACAAATATATTAGACAAGTCGTCTTAATAACATATTATCCCTGTCAAATTAAAAGAAATAAACTAGATCACATGTTTAATAAGAATACTGTAAAATATCTTAGAACAGATTATCTGAGTTTTCCTATTTCTCCTAAAGCAAAGGAAACGCACTTCAAAATCTTAAATGAAATTTATTTGTCTAACAAATTCTTAAATCAAAAAATTTAATATAGATATTGTCCCCTGTTCTTTTTGTAATAACCATTCTGAAGACACTGACTATATCTTCTTTACTTGCTATTTTTCCAAAATCTTCTGGATATCAGTTCAGGACTGGTTGATAGAAAAGGAGGTGGTTGTTGATGGTTTTGTTTTTACTTTACAACATATATTATTTGGAATTCCCAAAGACTGCTGTGCTAATTTTTATTTGATCAATAACATTGTTATTTTGGCAAAATATTTCATTCACAAATGTAGATTTTTGAAATCCCTCCCACTACTTATTGTGTTTAAAAATGAGCTAAAGTGTTTTTCTAATGCCCTTGAGAGAATGAGAGGAAGGAGTGCGATGAAGCTGTTTGATCTTTTGATTTCATATGATTTGGTGTAATATTACCCCTTAATTTTTTATTTATTTATTTATTTATTTTTATTTTACCCTAAGTGTGATGTAAGATATGATTTCATACATGTATTTTTTTTCTTTGTCTTTTTAAGTAATTTTTTAGTTAAACTGTGAGCCTTTCATTCGAATGTTTTACATATTGTAGTATGTTTACATTTGCCTTGGTTGTGTATGTAATTTTGTATTCATTAAAAAAAAGAAAAAAAAAAGAAAGACCACCTCTGACCACTTTTGCCCAGTGGCTTTAAAGGGTCGCAAAAAATTCTGTGTCGTTTTTATTAATATTTTTAACTTGTAATTTATTTTGTTGTAATGAATATTTTTTAACTTGTAATTAATGTTATTTAAAATAAAAGGCTGTGCGAGGCTTTTAATGGACTTTGGCTGCAGCCGGCATCTCATGTTCTATGTGCACGCGCGTTTTTATAAATATTTTTAACTCCTAATTATTTTTATTTATTCTAATATTTTATATTTTAAATAAATCCCTATTAAATGTAATTTGACTAATTAAACTTGATTATAAGGGTATAAGGTTTTAGTATTTAAACGAATAACGGCTGGCCAATTAGACTGTTGAATGCTGCATAATAATGAGCGATCATTCTGGAATTTTCCAGGCCAGCTGTTTGCGTTGGGTGAGTAAGAAAAGATATCTGAGGTAATTAAAATGTGTGTGGGTCAACGATTTGAATGCAGTTAAACGTATTGGATTATACATGTTTATAATAGTAGGGTAGGAAGGGGGGGGGGGTTCACCTGCACCCGAAAGGTATATTTTTTTAACCTAGTTTTTTGTAATCCTTAAGGTGTCTAGAAAAGGAATTTTGATGTTCCCCACGCAAATTATTTTTTGTATCATCTTTTGTGTCCGTGCTTGATTTTCGGCTTTGAAAAATGAAAACTTTAAATCTACATAGAATCTGAACAATACATCCTACAGACACAATCCACCCAATTTTCTCTTTGTCTTTGCATGAGGAATTGATAGATATGAGGATTGTCATGATTAGATGATGTATGGTGCATTAAAACTCAAATAAACGCAAAAAAATGTAAAAAATCTGTGACATTGGTCACTGGAACTCGTCCCCTATTGGACCCTATTGATATATGTTTTCTAACTTTTGTATTTTTATAGTCTTTATGATGTCTAATAAGCAAATGTTGATGATCCATACTTGAAAAATTGTCACATGTTGGTCCAAATGAACATCTCCCATAGTAAGGAGTTACTATTCAAACCGTTATATTGGTATTATATATTTATTGAAACAAAACAGAAAACCACTCATATAGTCAAATGTGTGTATATATAGGGTATAACAAATCCCCATTAGAATAAACTGAAATAGAAAAAAGTCATTCTAATCAAAGTTCAAAAGGTCAAGGGCAATGATGTCTATTCATCATACAGCAGGTCTTCATAATCAACCTCTTGCTCCTCGTCTTCTTCACCATCTCCATCCATCTCCTCGACTGTTTCCTCCAGCAAATCAGCGAGTAAAGTGGAGAAGATAGGTCCACAAGACCAGACTGGTTCCAGGGTACCCTCTTCAGTCTTTTCCCAGCCTTGGCCAGGATCATGGGGCTTGGGACACCAGAATATCGGTGTGGCTGCTCTCTTGTAGTTGGCTAGAAGGTGGTCGACACAGTTGATGTGTGGGACCAGGTTGTCTCTACAGGGCAGGAGCCGGGACAAATCCACCTTGAATCTGGTGGTAAGCGTCTCTGTTATGTCCGCTCAGGACGAATTAATCTGTGTTTGTTTGGTAACGCCTCGCTGCATGTTTAGGTTGCAGCTGTTTTGGTCTGAAATGTTTGGTTACGGTTTGTCCGAAAAGTAAAGAGAGTTGCATGCATAAATCTCTCGTCCAGCGTCCTTTTTTATACATAACAATTGGCGACGAGGATGGCTGAATTTTCTCTTCCTCCTCCACCTCCTTTCCTCGCACTTCCCAGTGAGCCTACAATACCGTGGAATCGCTGGCATCAGTCTTTTGAAACATACCTACAAGCTACGGGACTAGCTGACGTGAGTGCAGTTCGGAAAACAGCATTGCTGAGGCACTGTTTAGGAGTCGAGGGACAACAGGTACTGGAGACGTTAACTGGCAACGGGACAAATGCAGACTATGCAGGGACAGTGAAACTTTTAAAAGACCAGTTTGCTGCCCCACAGAGTGCTTTATTGAGACGGTTTATGTTTAGACAACGACACCAACTACCAGGGGAGTCCGTCCATCAGTACGTCTCCAACCTAAAAGGTTTAGCCAGCCATTGTAAATTCGGCGCATTGACAGACGAGATGATACGTGATCAACTGATTGAGCACACTACACAGGCTAAAATCAGGGAGACGTTGCCACTCGAATCAGACGACTTAACACTAGCTAAGGCTGTTGCCATTGCATTCCAAATTGAAAGTGCAGCGGAATGTGCAGTTAAATTAACACTGACAGAATCATCATTAAGCCAAGCAGTATGCATAAGAGCACAGTCACATGACCAGCAACAGCAGTAGCCATCTAGCTCTGGTTTGGATGTACCAGATACAGCCCCAGACCCAGTCATGCATCTCACAAGACAACAAGGGCCGCGTCAGCGTCAAAGGCAGTTTTCCTGTGGTAGCTGTGGATCAAACACACATGCCACCAGAGCCCGGCACTGTCCAGCTAATGACCAAACATGCCGGAACTGTGGCAGGAAAAATCACTTTGCAAAAATGTGCCGCTCTGACCCCTCCAGGTCAGATGCACACACTCCCCGTGGTTCACCCACCATAATTCGCCATGTAACATCGGGGCCCATGCAATTCAAGTCATGTACAGTGAATATAAACACAGTGTGTATTCCCCTGCTGCTAGACACAGGTGCAAGTGTCTCCCTTCTGAATGCCAGTACATACCATAAGTTCTTTCATTCCTGTCCACTGTCCACGCCCCCTGCTGTCCTACATGGGTATGGTAACTCAAAAATTGACTTGTTGAGGTCCATCACAGTGACTGTTAGCTATGGAACTAGGGTCTTGCCCTCCTTTGTCTTCAATGTGGCCCGACGAGGGGTGAATTTAATGGGGCTTGATCTGTTCATGGCATTGGGATTTTCACTCATTGACACAGGGGGGGCTGCCATTATGACTGTCGCTGCCGGACCACATCAGAAGTGGTCATCACTGTTTGAAGGGCTGGGCTGTCTGTCTGCTTTTGCCCATCAACCCCTCATTGACTCCTCGGTGATGCCAGTCGTCCAGCCACTGCGCCGTATCCCACTGGCCCTGAAGGGATGGAGTGTCTGTTGAGCTGCAGCGGCTGCTGGATGCCGGTATCATTGAGCCGGTTGATGCTTCACCATGGATTTCAAATTTGAAAACAGGGGCTCTGCGAGTCTGTGTGGATCTCCGCGCAGTAAATAAAGCAGTCATCCCAGACAGATACCCATTGCCCACGTCGGAGGAGCTCACGGCACAATTTCACGGCTCCACTGTCTTTTCGAAACTGGATCTCAGAGAGGGCTATCTCCAGGTGCCCCTCAACCCTGAAAGCAGAAACCTGACGGCCTTCGTTACACACCTCTGTGTTTTCCGCTACACGAGGATGCCGTTTGGCCTTAGCTCCACCCCCTCCTGCTTTCAAAAGGTCATGACCTCAGTACTGGCAGGTATACCAGGTGTTGTTATTTACCTTGATGATGTGGTGGTACATGGTGCTACTACGGCTATCCATGACAGTCGCCTGCAGAGTGTGTTCGAAGCCCTCGCCAAGCACAGTTTAACCCTCAATGGCAGCAAATGTGTTTTTGCTGTGCCGGCTATTGAATATGTAGGCTTCCGACTTTCCACTGAGGGCATCTCTCCTCTTCAATCTAATGTGGAGGCCATCCTCTCCGTTCCCGAACCGACCTCGGCTGCCCATCTCGCTTCATTCCTGGGCATGACGGGCTACTACATGAAGTTCATGCCTCAGTATTCAACCATAACAGCCCCACTGCGCCAGTTGCTTCATGGGGGAGATGAGCTGTGGGTCTGGTCGTTAGAATGCACCAAGGCAGTGCAAACTCTTAAAGCTCAACTTACCTCACCTCCAGTGTTGGCACATTTTGACATATCCAGTCGCACCCTGGTCACCTGTGACGCCTCGGCCATGGCGATAGGGGCTGTACTGTCACAAGTACAGAATGGAGTGGAGAGGCCTGTTGCATTCGCCTCCCGAGCTCTGAACCAAACCGAACAAAGATACTCAGTTGGGGAGCGGGAGGCACTCGCTTGTATGTGGGCTTGCGAGAGATGGCACCTCTACCTTTATGGCCGCCAGTTTACGCTGAGAACAGACCACCAGGCCTTGACACCTCTGCTTTCCTCTACTGGCACTGGGCACAGGCCGCTGAGACTGCATCATTGGTATGACCGCCTCCGCCAATACAACTATACTCTACAGTTTACCCTGGGCCAGGATAATGTCGTTGCAGACCTTCTCTCTCGGTCAGTTCCTGCCCAGGCCCTGCCTACCAGCATCAACCACATCGAAAGTGAGATTATTCTCACGCTACACACTCTGCTCAAGTCCACGGTCACTCTACAGGAACTGAAGGCAGCCTCAAAACAGGATCCAGTTATCTTCCAGCTCTGCATCTACAGTCGTCAGGGATGGCCACGGGAATTACCAGAGGAGCTGTTAGCATTTTCTCTGGTCAAGCAGGAGCTCTCTTGTTGGAATGAGACATGTGTGGCGCGTGGGTTTTGCACTGTGATTCCAGGGGCCCTTCGCGCCCGTGTGCTGGCCATGGCACGTGAGGACCACCTGGGAATAGTGAAACTTAAACAGAGATGCCGTGACCTGGTGTGGTGGCCAGGCATAGACAAAGACATTGAGGCCCTTGTTAAAGAATGCCCAGCATGTCTTGTAAGTGGAAAGACTGGTCGTCGACCCCCGCCACCCCTGCAACCCCTGGCCTGGCCCTCAAAACCATGGGAGCATCTGCAATTAGACATATGTGGCGAGATCCACTATCAGCGGTTCTTGGTCGTAGTGTATGGTTTACACTCCAAATGGCCTGAGCTGACCACTACCGGCTCCATCACCTCCCAGGTCATTGTGGACTTTCTGGAGTCTCTCTTCTCCCGCTGGGGCCTTCCACAGACCATTACCACCGACAATGGTCCACAGTTTGTATCTGTGGAGTTTACTTCATAACTGGAGAACAGGGGGATTCGACACATCCGTACAGCCCTGTATCACTATCACCCACAGGCAAACGGCAGGGGGGAACGCTTCCATCAATCCCTAAAAAATGGCATCAGAGCACATCAGGCCCAGGGCTGTTCCTTTAAACAAGCCATACGTCTAACACTGCTACACTACCGTGCTACCCAGCATTCAACCACAGAGGTTTCCCCAGCCTCGCTCATGCTGGGTAGGGAGTTACACCTACCACTGGACAGGCTCCACCCCACCGCAGTCCAGAACACACTCACACCAATCAGTGGAGGACATTGAGGTATTTACATGTGTAATGTATGGCCAGGCCCGCAAAAAATCTGTGAACAACGTGTGCAGCATCATGCTGAAAAAAATGATTGGAGAGGATGAGACGCTTACCACCAGATTCAAGGTGGATTTGTCCCGACTCCTGCCCTGGAGAGACAACCTGGTCCCACACATCAACTGTGTCGACCACCTTCTAGCCAACTACAAGAGAGCAGCCACACCGATATTCTGGTGTCCCAAGCCCCATGATCCTGGCCAAGGCTGGGAAAAGACTGAAGAGGGTACCCTGGAACCAGTGTGGTCTTGTGGACCTATCCTCCCCACTTTGCTCACTGACTTGCTGGAGGAAACAGTCGAGGAGATGGATGGAGATGGTGAAGAAGACAAGGAGCAAGAGGTCGATTATGAAGACCTGCTGTATGATGAATAGACATCATTGCCCTTGACCTTTTGACCTTTGATTAGAATCACTTTTTTCTATTTCAGTTTATTCTAATGGGGATTTGTTATACCCTATATATACACACATTTGACAATATGAGTGGTTTTCTGTTTTGTTTCAATAAATATGATACCAATATAACGGTTTGAATAGTAACTCCTTATTATGGGAGATGTTCATTTGGACCAACATGTGACAATTTTTCAAGTAGGGATCATCAACATTTGCTTATTAGACCTCATTAAGACTATAAAAATACAAAAGTTAGAAAACATATATCAATAGGGTCCATAGGGGAGGAGTTCCAGTGATCCAATGTCCAATGATCCAATGTCACAGATTTTTTACATTTTTTTGCGTTTATTTGAGTTTTTATGCACCAAACATCATCTAATCATGACAATCCTCATATCTATCATATCTATCAATTCCTCATGCAAAGACGAAGAGAAAATGGGGTGGATTGTGTCTGTAGGATGTATTGTTCAGATTCTATGCAGATTTAAAGTTTTCATTTTTCACAGCCGAAAATCAAGCACGGACACAAAAGATGATACAAAAAATCACATATGGGACAATAATTTGCGTGGGGAACATCAAAAGTTTAGCCACTAAACCACTATACATTCTACATATAAACTTGACGCACGCATACACCTATAAATACTTATAAACTTCCATAAAGTTATATAAACTTATAAACTATAAACTTATAAATTTATAAATACTTATAAAATACTTATAAATACTTATAAACTTCCATGCATTTACACCTACACTCGTCTCGCACATACATATACACTCGCAGCACGCAGACACATAAACACTCGCACATATAGGCCTACATATAAACTCGATGCGCGCATACACATCCATAAAACACTCGCGCATAAATAAAACGCGGATGCATGCTTTAGTTGTGTAGGCTATATGTATGCGAGGTGTATGCGTGCGTCAAGTTTATATGCAATATCCATATGCATTCATTACTAACATATGTATGAATTTCACATAAGTGTGCACATGTATTTCATATTTGAACATCCAATAGTATACATGTACATGCGAGTAATTTATAGGTGTATGCACGTGTGTTATGTATGTATTGATAAGCGAAGTTTGATTTAAATCCTACGTGGCGCCTCATACAATTGCGTGAGTCTCACGGTCAATGCAGTCTCTTCATCAAAAGAGACAATTTACTAATATTGGTCTTGAATTTCCCCGGCGGAAGATAAGCTCTGCTGTGATTTTGTTGATGGACCGTTTTGAGAACACACGAAGCAGAGTTGAAGGGCAAGCAGGGTTGGCAGCAGATATGTAAACGTTGGATGAATCATAATTTAGCGGGATCGTTAAGATTTCCTACTTTTGACGACACGACGTTGCTATAACCACCCACAGGAAATCGATAAAACCCTACACCTTTTGCTGTATGTCTGGCAGCGCAACCCCAAACACAACACGTTTTCATCATCGTTTCAACTTTGATCAACAACAATGTTTTTAACTATGTGACTGTTGCAGTCGCCGGCTGGATCTCTTCAGTTAGTCAGTGGAAGCCGCTCGCGTTCTGCCACCCGGAAGTTACTCGGCGCCTATTGTTTACAAACATTCTGAAAAGGCCTATTGTTATTGCTCATACTTATTATTAATGGTGCTTGCCAAAGGCAAGGCATCATTAGTGTTCTCTTGCATACTTATTATTATTAAGTTGGCTTGAGAGAGCCAACTTACTGAAATCCTATTTAAACTTATTAAGTTGGCTTGAGAGAGCCAACTTACTGAAATCCTATTTAAACTTATTATTAAGTTGGCTTGAGAGAGCCAACTTACTGAAATCCTATTTAAACTTATTATTATTAAGTTGGCTTGAGAGAGCCAACTTACTGAAATCCTATTTAAACTTATTATTATTAAGTTGGCTTGAGAGAGCCAACTTACTGAAATCCTATTTAAACTTATTATTATTATTAAGTTGGCTTGAGAGAGCCAACTTACTGAAATCCTATTTAAACTTATTATTAAGTTGGCTTGAGAGAGCCAACTTACTGAAATCCTATTTAAACTTATTATTATTAAGTTGGCTTGAGAGAGCCAACTTACTGAAATCCTATTTAAACTTATTAAGTTGGCTTGAGAGAGCCAACTTACTGAAATCCTATTTAAACTTATTATTAAGTTGGCTTGAGAGAGCCAACTTACTGAAATCCTATTTAAACTTATTATTAAGTTGGCTTGAGAGAGCCAACTTACTGAAATCCTATTTAAACTTATTATTATTAGTGGTGCTTGCTGAAAGCAAGGCATCACTATTGTTCTCTTGCATACTTATTATTAGTGGTGCTTGCTGAAAGCAAGGCATCACTATTGTTCTCTTGCATACTTATTATTAGTGGTGCTTTTTTGAAAGCATCACTATTGTTATTGCTCATACTTATTATTAGTGGTGCTTTTTTAAAAGCATCACTATTGTTATTGCTCATACTTATTATTAGTGGTGCTTTTTTGAAAGCATCACTATTGTTATTGCTCATACTTATTTTTAGTGGTGCTTTTTTAAAAGCATCACTATTGTTATTGCTCATACTTATTATTAATGGTGCTTGCTGAAAGCAAGGCATCATTAGTGTTCTCTTGCATACTTATTAGTGGTGCTTTTTTGAAAGCATCACTATTGTTATTGCTCATACTTATTATTAGTGGTGCTTTTTTGAAAGCATCACTATTGTTATTGCTCATACTTATTATTCTTATTATTATTAGTGGTGCTTGCTGAAAGCAAGGCATCACTATTGTTATTGCTCATACTTATTATTCTTATTATTATTATTATTAGTGGTGCTTTTTTGAAAGCATCACTATTGTTATTGCTCATACTTATTAATGGTGCTTGCTGAAAGCAAGGCATCATTAGTGTTCTCTTGCATACTTATTATTAGTGGTGCTTTTTTGAAAGCATCACTATTGTTATTGCTCATACTTATTAGTGGTGCTTTTTTAAAAGCATCACTATTGTTATTGCTCATACTTATTATTAGTGGTGCTTTTTTGAAAGCATCACTATTGTTATTGCTCATACTTATTATTCTTATTAGTGGTGCTTGCTGAAAGCAAGGCATCACTATTGTTATTGCTCATACTTATTATTCTTATTAGTGGTGCTTGCTGAAAGCAAGGCATCACTATTGTTATTGCTCATACTTATTAGTGGTGCTTTTTTGAAAGCATCACTATTGTTATTGCTCATACTTATTAGTGGTGCTTTTTTAAAAGCATCACTATTGTTATTGCTCATACTTATTATTCTTTTTATAATTTTTATTATTCTTCCACACAAAAGTTTGGCGCGAAACTCGCCCCGCACCGTTTGTCACAGACCCCTGAGTGAAGTGTCAAATCGACCGGCTCATTGAGGAGAGGTGTGCTATGACTTTTCTAAGCGATCGGGTGTACGATGTTCGCACAGCGGACGAAAAAGCGGCCAAAAAAGTCCCCATTGACTTTACATTGGGCATTCTAAAAATATTTGAATCCCAACCGACGTTTTCACACACACACCACTCCAAAGGGCCTGACACCCCTGCGTCTCTCCCTCTCTCTCTCCCTCAGAGGATTTATATTATCAAGCAGCCAATAAGTTTTGGCCTAAAATCTTCAAAGCCACACCCTAGCAACCAGTTTCAGCACCCTAGCAACCACTAAGAGCTCCCTAGCAACTACCCTAAACCAAAAAAAAACATTTTTTTATTTTTTTTATATTTTTTAAAGCAATTTTACTCTCGTGGCCTTGCGATATCGCTCCATGCTTGTGCCTATTCGGCCATAGGCACGAGGCCGCAGGCCTCGTGCCGTACTGAAGGCACTCGTTATTAAAGATTTTAAGAACTCTCTAAAAACTCCATAGTAACCATATTTGACAACTACCAACCACCTAGTAACACCATAGCAACTAACAAAAACACCTTAGCAACCACCCTGAACACCCTAGCAACGTCTAGAAATGCTCTAGTAACCACAAAAAACTCTAGCAAGCACCCAGAACACCCTAGCAACTGCCTAGCAACCACCTAGAACACCTAGCAACTGCCTAGCAACCACCCAGAACACCTAGCAACCACCCAGAACACCCTAGCAATTGCCTAGCAATGCCCTAGTATCCACCCAGAATACCATAGCAACTGCCTAGCAACACCATAGCAACCACCCAGAACACCCTAGCAACCACCTAGCAACGCCCTAGCAACCACCAAGAATACCCTAGCAACTGCCTAGCAACCACCAAGAATACCCTAGCAACTGCCTAGCAACCACCCAGAACACCTTAGCAACTGCCTAGCAACACCATAGCAACCACCCAGAACACCCTAGCAACCACCTGGCAACAGCATCTTGCTAAAAACATGCTGGCAACATGCTAATCAAGCTAGCATCATGCTAGCAACATGCTAATAAAGCTAGCATAATGTTAACAACATGCTAATCAAGCTAGCATAATGTTAGCATCATGCTAATCAAGCTAGCATCATGCTAGCAACATGCTAATAAAGCTAGCATAATGTTAGCATAATGCTAATCAAGCTAGCAACATGCTAATCATGCTAGCATTATGCTAGCAACATGCTAATCAAGCTAGCACCATGCTAGCAACATGCTAATCATGCTAGCAACATGCTAATCAAGCTAGCATAATGCGAATCAAGCTAGCATCATGCTAGCAACATGCTAATCATGCTAGCATTAGGCTACCAACATGCTAATAAAGCTAGCATCATGATAACAACATGCTAATCAAGCTAGCATAATGCTAACATCATGCTAATCAAGCTAGCATCATGCTAGCAACATGCTAATCATGCTAACAACATGCTAATCATGTTAGCATCTAGCTAAAAACATGCTAGCAACATGCTAATCATGCTAGCATCTTGTTAAAAGCATGGTAGCAACATGCTAATCATGCTAGCATCATCCAACCAACATGCTAATCATGCTAACAACATGCTAATCCTGCTAGCATCATTCTAACAACATGTTAATCATAGTAAATCATGCTGGAATGTGTTAAATCGTAATAAATCATCTTAGAAACATGGTAAATCGTGGTAAATAATACTAAAATGTGGTATATCATGGTATCACAACATGTCAATTGTGTTAGCATCTGCCCAGTGGCGAATTTTGCCACTGCAAGCACCACTTCACATTTTCTTCAGGAAATGTACATTCTAGTTATTATTCTTATTATTCTGGACAAAGTTTGGCGCGTAACTCGCCCCGCACCGTTTGTCTCAGACCCCTGAGTGAGGTGTCAAATCGACCGGCTCATTGAGGAGAGGTGTGGTATGACTTTTCTAAGCGATCGGGTGTACGATGTTCGCACAGCGGACGAAAAAGCGGCCAAAAAAGTCCCATTGACTTTACATTGGGAGTTCTAAAAATATTTGAATCCCAACCGACGTTTTCACACACACACCACTCCAAAGGGCCTGACACCCCTGCGTCTCTCCCTCTCTCTCTCCCTCAGAGGATTTATATTATCAAGCAGCCAATAAGTAATGGCCTAAAATCTTCATAGCCACACCCTAGCAACCAGTTACAGCACCCTAGCAACCACTAAGAGCTCCCTAGCAACCACCCTAAACCAAAAAAAAACATTTTTTTAATTTTTTTTTATTTTTTAAAGCAATTTTACTCTCGTGGCCTTGCGATATCGCTCCATGCTTGTGCCTATTCGGCCATAGGCACGAGGCCGCAGGCCGAGTGCCGTACTGAAGGCACTCGTTATTAAAGATTTTAAGAACTCTATAAAAACTCCATAGTAACCATATTTGACAACTACCAACCACCTAGTAACTTATAGCAACTAACAAAAATATCTTAGCAACCACCCTGAACACCCTAGCAACGTCTAGAAATGCTCTAGTAACCACCAAAAAACTCTAGCAACCACCCAGAACACCCTAGCAACTGCCTAGCAACCACCCAGAACACCTAGCAACTGCCTAGCAACCACCCAGAACACCTAACAACTGCCTAGCAACCACCCAGAACATCCTAGCAACTGCCTAGTAATGCCCTAGCATCCACCCAGAATACCATAGCAACTGCCTAGCAACACCATAGCAACCACCCAGAACACCCTAGCAACCATCTAGCAACGCCCTAGCAACCACCAAGAATACCCTAGCAACTGCCTAGCAACCACCAAGAATACCCTAGCAACTGCCTAGCAACCTTAGCAACTGCCTAGCAACACCATAGCAACCACCCACAACACCCTAGCAACCACCTGGCAACAGCATCTTGCTAAAAACATGCTAGCAACATGCTAATCATGCTAGCATCATGCTAGCAACATGCTAATCAAGCTAACATCATGCTAGCAACATGCTAATCATGTTAGCATCATGCTAGCAATATGCTAATCAAGCTAGCATCATGCTAGCAACATGCTAATCATGCTAGCAATATGCTAACAACATGCTAGTCAAGCTAGCAACATGCTAATCATGCTAGCATTATGCTAATCATGCTAGCATTATGCTAGCAACATGCTAATCAAGCTAGCATCATACTAGCAACATGCTAATCATGCTAGCAACATGCTAATAAAGCTAGCATAATGCTAGCAACATGCTAATCATGTTAGCATCTAGCTAAAAACATGTTAGCAAAATGCTAATCATGTTCGCATCTTGTTAAAAGCATGCTAGCATCATGCTAATCATGCTAGCATCATCCAACCAACATGCTAATCATGCTAGCAACATGTTAATCATGCTAGCATTATTCTAACAACATGTTAATCATAGTAAATCATGCTGGAATGTGGTAAATCGTAATAAATCATCTTAGAATCATGGTAAATCGTGGTAAATAATGCTAAAACGTGGTATCTCATGGTATCACAACATGGTAATTGTGTTAGCATCTGCCCAGTGGCGAATTTTGCCACTGCAAGCACCACTTCACATTTTCTTCAGGAAATGTACATTCTAGTTATTATTCTTATTATTCCACACAAAGTTTGGCGCGTAACTCGCCCCGCACCGTTTGTCACAGACCCCTGAGTGAGGTGTCAAATCGACCGGTTCATTAAGGAGAGGTGTGCTATGACTTTTATAAGCGATCGGGGGTGCGGTGTTCGCCCCAGGGGCGAAAAAGCGGCCAAAAAAGTCCCATTGACTTAACATTGCGACGAACTTTGACCACACGTAGCTCTGAGCGAGGATTTCGCAGAAACGTGTGATTTGCCACATTTGAAGTGGCTGACAGGCTCTGTAAGAACATACCTCACAATGGGGTAAAAGTTGCACCCCTGGGGGGCAGGAGATGCCCAAAGTTGCCCCATTGACTTACTATGGGGAAGGAACGTCCCGTGAAACACACATGCATTTCCTACTATGGTAAATTGCATAGGGACTTTGTATTGAACGTAGCTCTGGATCACAGTGTCATAGAGACAAGGGGGAGGGCTCATTTTACTCAGACGACCAATCAGTCTCTCAGGATCATTGTGAAGCTATCAAGCCACGCCCTAGCAACCATTTACAGCCCCTTAGCAACAAGTTCCATAGACTTCCATTGAAAGAGTTCAAAGAGATATCTCCAGACTGAATTGTCATAGAAACATGCGGGTGGTCTCAGTTGACTCAGGGCAGCAAACAGCCAATCATGAATCACCTCAACACTTCCAAGCCCCTCCCTAGCAACCATTGTCGAGCACCTTAGCAACCAAAATCCAAAGAGGGATATCTTCCATTCTGAATGTCACAGAGGCATGGGAGTTGGTTTATATCATTCATAGTGACAAGAAGCCTTTGGACTTTAATGATTGGCAGCTGACAAGCCACTCCCTAGCAACCAAACAGAGTACCCTAGCAACCAAAATCCAAAGAGGCATATCTTCCATTCTGAATGTCGCAGAGGCATGGGAGTTGGTTTATATCATTCATAGTGACAAGAAACCTTTGGAGTTTCATGATTGGCAGCTGACAAGCCACTCCCTAGCAACCAAACAGAGTACCCTAGCAACCAAAATCCAAAGAGGGATATCTTCCATTCTGAATGTCACAGAGGCATGGGAGTTGGTTTATATCATTCATAGTGACAAGAAGCCTTTGGAGTTTAATGATTGGCAGCTGACAAGCCACTCCCTAGCAACCAAACAGAGTACCCTAGCAACCAAAATCCAAAGAGGGATATCTTCCATTCTGTATGTCACAGAGGCATGGGAGTTGGATTATTTCATTCATACTGACAAGCAGCCTTTGGAGTTTCATGATTGCCAGCTGCCAAGCCACTCCCTAGCAACCAAATAGAGTACACTAGCAACCAAAATCCAAAGAGGGATATCTTCCATTCTGTATGTCACAGAGGCATGGGAGTTGGATTATATCATTCATACTGACAAGCAGCCTTTGGAGTTTCATGATTGGCAGCTGCCAAGCTACTCCCTAGCAACCAAACAGAGTACCCTAGCAACCGTTTATCTCTGCATCAGAACATCGTATAGAGATGGGAGTTGGTTTATATCATTCATACTGACAAAAAGCCTTTGCAGTTTCATCATTAGCAGCTGCCAAGCAACTCCATAGCAACCAAACAGAGTACCCTAGCAACCATTTTACAAGACTTACATCTCTGCATCAGAATATTGTATAGAGATGGGGGTTGGCTCATTAGTTTCGGTTGTAAAACAGTCTGTAAATATCACCATGGTAACTGTGTATTCACACCCTAGCAACCATTTAGAACCACCTAGCAACCATATTGCAACATATGGAAGCCATATTTCAGCTCCACAACATCATACAGACATGGTTGTTGGCTCGTATGCAATCATGTACAACACCCTAGCAACCGAGTGGCGAGTTTTGCCACTGCAAGCACCACTTCACATTTTCTTCAGGAAATGTACATTCTAGTTATTCTTATTATTATTATTAGTGGTGCTTTTTTGAAAGCATCACTATTGTTATTGCTCATACTTATTATTCTTTTTTTTATTATTATTCTTATTCTGGACAAAAGTTTGGCGCGAAACTCGCCCCGCACCGTTTGTCTCAGACCCCTGAGTGAGGTGTCAAATCGACCGGCTCATTGAGGAGAGGTGTGCTATGACTTTTCTAAGCGATCAGGTGTACGATGTTCGCACAGCGGACGAAAAAGCGGCCAAAAAAGTCCCCATTGACTTTACATTGGGCATTCTAAAAATATTTGAATCCCAACCGACGTTTTCACACACACAGACTCCAAAGGGCCTGACACCCCTGCGTCTCTCCCTCTCTCTCTCCCTCAGAGGATTTATATTATCAAGCAGCCAATAAGTTATGGCCTAAAATCTTCATAGCCACACCCTAGCAACCAGTTTCAGCACCCTAGCAACCACTAAGAGCTCCCTAGCAACTACCCTAAACCAAAAAAAACCATTTTTTTATTTTTTTTATATTTTTTAAAGCAATTTTACTCTCGTGGCCTTGCGATATCGCTCCATGCTTGTGCCTATTCGGCCATAGGCACGAGGCCGCAGGCCGAGTGCCGTACAGAAGGCACTCGTTATTAAAGATTTTAAGAACTCTCTAAAAACTCCATAGTAACCATCTTTGACAACTACCAACCACCTAGTAACACCATAGCAACTAACAAAAACACCTTAGCAACCACCCTGAACACCATAGCAACGTCTAGAAATGCTCTAGTAACCACAAAAAACTCTAGCAAGCACCCAGAACACCCTAGCAACTGCCTAGCAACCACCTAGAACACCTAGCAACTGCCTAGCAACCACCCAAAACACCTAGCAACCACCCAGAACACCCTAGCAACTGCCTAGCAATGCCCTAGCATCCACCCAGAATACCATAGCAACTGCCTAGCAACACCATAGCAACCACCCAGAACACCCTAGCAACCACCTAGCAACGCCCTAGCAACCACCAAGAATACCCTAGCAACTGCCTAGCAACCACCAAGCATACCCTAGCAACTGCCTAGCAACCACCCAGAACACCTTAGCAACTGCCTAGCAACACCATAGCAACCACCCAGAACACCACTAGCAACATGCTAATCAAGCTAGTATCATGCTATCAACATGCTAATCAAGCTAGCATCATGCTAGCAACATGCTAATCAAGCTAGCATCATGCTAGCAACATGCTAATCAAGCTAGCATCATGCTAGCAACATGCTAATCATGCTAGCATTATGCTACCAACATGCTAATAAAGCTAGCATCATGCTAACAACATGCTAATCAAGCTAGCATAATGCTAGCAACATGCTAATCAAGCTAGCATCATGCTAGCAACATGCTAATCATGCTAGCAACATGCTAATCAAGCTAGCATAATGCTAACAACATGCTTATCATGTTAGTATCTAGCTAAAAACATGCTAGCAAAATGCTAATCATGCTAGCATCTTGTTAAAAGCATGCTAGCAACATGCTAATCATGCTAGCATCTTGTTAAAAGCATGTTAGCAACATGCTAATCATGCTAGCATCATCCAACCAACATGCTAATCATGCTAACAACATGCTAATCCTGCTAGCATCATTCTAACAGCATGTTAATCATAGTAAATCATGCTGGAATGTAGTAAATCGTAATAAATCATCTTAGAAACATGGTAAATCGTGGTAAATAATGCTAAAATGTGGTATATCATGGTATCACAACATGTTAATTGTGTTAGCATCTGCCCAGTGGTGAATTTTGCCACTGCAAGCACCACTTCACATTTTCTTCAGGAAATGTACATTCTAGTTTTTATTATTATTATTATTCTGGACAAAGTTTGGCGCGTAACTCGCCCCGCACCGTTTGTCACAGACCCATGAATGAGGTGTCAAATCGACCGGCTCATTGAGGAGAGGTGTGCTATGACTTTTCTAAGCGATCGGGTGTACGATGTTCGCACAGCGGACGAAAAAGCGGCCAAAAAAGTCCCATTGACTTTACATTGGGAGTTCTAAAAATATTTGAATCCCAACCGACGTTTTCACACACACACCACTCCAAAGGGCCTGACAGCCCTGCGTCTCTCCCTCTCTCTCTCCCTCAGAGGATTTATATTATCAAGCAGCCAATAAGTAATGGCCTAAAATCGTCATAGCCACACCCTAGCAACCAGTTTCAGCACCCTAGCAACCACTAAGAGCTCCCTAGCAACCACCCTAAACCAAAAAAAAAACATTTTTTTATTTTTTTTATATTTTTTAAAGCAATTTTACTCTTGTGGCCTTGCGATATTGCTCCATGCTTGTGCCTATTCGGCCATAGGCACGAGGCCGCAGGCCGAGTGCCGTACAGAAGGCACTCGTTATTAAAGATTTTAAGAACTCTATAAAAACTCCATAGTAACCATATTTGACAACTACCAACCACCTAGTAACACCATAGCAACTAACAAAAACACATTAGCAACCACCCTGAACACCCTAGCAACGTCTAGAAATGCTCTAGTAACCACAAAAAACTCTAGCAAGCACCCAGAACACCCTAGCAACTGCCTAGCAACCACCTAGAACACCTAGCAACTGCCTAGCAACCACCCAGAACACCTAGCAACCAACCAGAACACCCTAGCAACTGCCTAGCAATGCCCTAGTATCCACCCAGAATACCATAGCAACTGCCTAGCAACACCATAGCAACCACCCAGAACACCCTAGCAACCACCTAGCAACGCCCTAGCAACCACCAAGAATACCCTAGCAACTGCCTAGCAACCAACCAGAACACCTTAGCAACTGCCTAGCAACACCATAGCAACCACCCAGAACACCCTAGCAACCACCTGGCAACAGCAACTTGCTGAAAACATGCTGGCAACATGCTAATCAAGCTAGCATCATGCTAGCAACATGCTAATCAAGCTAGCATCATGTTAGCAACATGCTAATCATGCTAGCAACATGCTAATCAAGCTAGCATCATGCTAATCATGCTAGCATTATGCTACCAACATGCTAATAAAGCTAACATCATGCTAACAACATGCTAATCAAGCTAGCATAATGCTAGCTTCATGCTAATCAAGCTAGCATCATGCTAATCATGCTAGCATTATGCTAGCAACATGCTAATCAAGCTAGCATCATGCTAGCAACATGCTAACCATGCTAGCAACATGCTAATCATGCTAGCATCTTGTTAAAAGCATGCTAACAACATGCTAATCATGCTAGCATCTTGTTAAAAGCATGCTAGAACATGCTAATCATGTTAGCATCATCCAACCAACATGCTAATCCTGCTAGCATCATTCTAACAACATGTTAATCATAGTAAATCATGCTGGAATATGTTAAATTGTAATAAATCATCTTAGAAACATGGTAAATCGTGGTAAATAATGCTAAAACGTGGTATATCATGGTATCACAACATGTTAATTGTGTTAACATCTGCCCAGTGGCGAATTTTGCCACTGCAAGCACCACTTCACATTTTCTTCAGGAAATGTACATTCTAGTTATTATTATTATTATTATTCTGGACAAAGTTTGGCGCGAAACTCGCCCCGCACCGTTTGTCACAGACCCCTGAGTGAAGTGTCAAATCGACCGGCTCATTGAGGAGAGGTGTGCTATGACTTTTCTAAGCGATCGGGTGTACGATGTTCGCACAGCGGACGAAAAAGCGGCCAAAAAAGTCCCCATTGACTTTACATTGGGCATTCTAAAAATATTTGAATCCCAACCGACGTTTTCACACACACACCACTCCAAAGGGCCTGACACCCCTGCGTCTCTCCCTCTCTCTCTCCCTCAGAGGATTTATATTATCAAGCAGCCAATAAGTTTTGGCCTAAAATCTTCAAAGCCACACCCTAGCAACCAGTTTCAGCACCCTAGCAACCACTAAGAGCTCCCTAGCAACTACCCTAAACCAAAAAAAAACATTTTTTTATTTTTTTTTTATTTTTTAAAGCAATTTTACTCTCGTGGCCTTGCGATATCGCTCCATGCTTGTGCCTATTCGGCCATAGGCACGAGGCCGCAGGCCTCGTGCCGTACTGAAGGCACTCGTTATTAAAGATTTTAAGAACTCTCTAAAAACTCCATAGTAACCATATTTGACAACTACCAACCACCTAGTAACACCATAGCAACTAACAAAAACACCTTAGCAACCACCCTGAACACCCTAGCAACGTCTAGAAATGCTCTAGTAACCACAAAAAACTCTAGCAAGCACCCAGAACACCCTAGCAACTGCCTAGCAACCACCTAGAACACCTAGCAACTGCCTAGCAACCACCCAGAACACCTAGCAACCACCCAGAACACCCTAGCAATTGCCTAGCAATGCCCTAGTATCCACCCAGAATACCATAGCAACTGCCTAGCAACACCATAGCAACCACCCAGAACACCCTAGCAACCACCTAGCAACGCCCTAGCAACCACCAAGAATACCCTAGCAACTGCCTAGCAACCACCAAGCATACCCTAGCAACTGCCTAGCAACCACCCAGAACACCTTAGCAACTGCCTAGCAACACCATAGCAACCACCCAGAACACCCTAGCAACCACCTGGCAACAGCATCTTGCTAAAAACATGCTGGCAACATGCTAATCAAGCTAGCATCATGCTAGCAACATGCTAATAAAGCTAGCATAATGTTAACAACATGCTAATCAAGCTAGCATAATGTTAGCATCATGCTAATCAAGCTAGCATCATGCTAGCAACATGCTAATAAAGCTAGCATAATGTTAGCATAATGCTAATCAAGCTAGCAACATGCTAATCATGCTAGCATAATGCTAGCAACATGCTAATCAAGCTAGCACCATGCTAGCAACATGCTAATCATGCTAGCAACATGCTAATCAAGCTAGCATAATGCGAATCAAGCTAGCATCATGCTAGCAACATGCTAATCATGCTAGCATTAGGCTACCAACATGCTAATAAAGCTAGCATCATGATAACAACATGCTAATCAAGCTAGCATAATGCTAACATCATGCTAATCAAGCTAGCATCATGCTAGCAACATGCTAATCATGATAGCAACATGCTAATCATGTTAGCATCTAGCTAAAAACATGCTAGCAACATGCTAATCATGCTAGCATCTTGTTAAAAGCATGGTAGCAACATGCTAATCATGCTAGCATCATCCAACCAACATGCTAATCATGCTAACAACATGCTAATCCTGCTAGCATCATTCTAACAACATGTTAATCATAGTAAATCATGCTGGAATGTGTTAAATCGTAATAAATCATCTTAGAAACATGGTAAATCGTGGTAAATAATACTAAAATGTGGTATATCATGGTATCACAACATGTCAATTGTGTTAGCATCTGCCCAGTGGCGAATTTTGCCACTGCAAGCACCACTTCACATTTTCTTCAGGAAATGTACATTCTAGTTATTATTCTTCTACTTCTTATTATTCCGGACAAAAGTTTGGCGCGTAATGCGCCCCGCACCGTTTGTCACAGACCCCTGAGTGAAGTGTCAAATCGAGCGGCTCATTGAGGAGAGGTGTGCTATGACTTTTCTAAGCGATCGGGTGTACGATGTTCGCACAGCGGACGAAAAAGCGGCCAAAAAAGTCCCCATTGACTTTACATTGGGAGTTCTAAAAATATTTGAATCCCAACCGACGTTTTCACACACACACCACTCCAAAGGGCCTGACACCCCTGCGTCTCTCCCTCTCTCTCTCCCTCAGAGGATTTATATTATCAAGCAGCCAATAAGTTATGGCCTAAAATCTTCATAGCCACACCCTAACAACCAGTTTCAGCACCCTAGCAACCACTAAGAGCTCCCTAGCAACTACCCTAAACCAAAAAAATTTTTTTTTTTTTTTTTTTTATATTTTTTAAAGCAATTTTACTCTCGTGGCCTTGCGATATCGCTCCATGCTTGTGCCTATTCGGCCATAGGCACGAGGCCGCAGGCCGAGTGCCGTACAGAAGGCACTCGTTATTAAAGATTTTAAGAACTCTCTAAAAACTCCATAGTAACCATCTTTGACAACTACCAACCACCTAGTAACACCATAGCAACTAACAAAAACACCTTAGCAACCACCCTGAACACCATAGCAAGGTCTAGAAATGCTGTAGTAACCACAAAAACTCTAGCAAGCACCCAAAACACCCTAGCAACTGCCTAGTAACCACCTAGAAAACCTAGCAACTGCCTAGCAACCACCCAAAACACCTAGCAACCACCCAGAACACCCTAGCAACTGCCTAGCAATGCCCTAGCATCCACCCAGAATACCATAGCAACTGCCTAGCAACACCATAGCAACCACCCAGAACACCCTAGCAACCACCTAGCAACGCCCTAGCAACCACCAAGAATACCCTAGCAACTGCCTAGCAACCACCCAGAACACCTTAGCAACTGCCTAGCAACACCATAGCAACCACCCAGAACACCCTAGCAACCACCTGGCAACATGCTAATCAAGCTGGCAACATGCTAATCAAGCTAGCATCATGCTAGCAACATGCTAATCAAGCTAGCATCATGCTAGCAACATGCTAATCATGCTAAAATCATGCTAGCAACATGCTAATCAAGCTAGCCTCATGCTAGCAACATGCTAATCATGCTAGCATTATGCTACCAACATGCTAATAAAGCTAGCATCATGCTAGCATCATGCTAATCAAGCTAGCATCATGCTAGCAACATGCTAATCATGCTAGCATTATGCTAGCAACATGCTAATCAAACTAGCATCATGTTAGCAACATGCTAATCATGCTAGCAACATGCTAATCAAGCTAGCATAATGCTAACAACATGCTAATCATGTTAACATCTAGCTAAAAACATGCTAGCAAAATGCTAATCATGCTAGCATCTTGTTAAAAGCATGCTAGCAACATGCTAATCATGCTAGCATCTAGCTAAAAACATGCTAGCAAAATGCTAATCATGCTAGCATCTTGTTAAAAGCATGTTAGCAACATGCTAATCATGCTAGCATCATCCAACCAACATGCTAATCCTGCTAGCATCATTCTAACAACATGTTAATCATAGTAAATCATGCTGGAATGTGGTAAATCGTAGTACATCATCTTAGAAACATGGTAAATCGTGGTAAATAATGCTAAAATGTGGTATATCATGGTATCACAACATGAAAATTGTGTTAGCATCTGCCCAGTGGCGAATTTTGCCACTGCAAGCACCACTTCACATTTTCTTCAGGAAATGTACATTCTAGTTAGTGGTGCTTTTCAAAGCAACACTATTGTTATTGCTCATACTTATATTCCACACAAGGTTTGGCGCGTAATGCGCCCTGCACCGTTTGTCACAGACCCCTGAGTGAGGTGTCAAATCGACCGGCTCATTGAGGAGAGGTGTGCTATGACTTTTCTAAGCGATCGGGTGTACGATGTTCGCACAGCGGACGAAAAAGCGGCCAAAAAAGTCCCCATTGACTTTACATTGGGAGTTCTAAAAACATTTGAATCCCAACTGCCGTTTTCACACACACAGACTCCAAAGGGCCTGACACCCCTGCGTCTCTCCCTCTCTCTCTCCCTCAGAGGATTTATATTATCAAGCAGCCAATAAGTAATGGCCTAAAATCTTCATAGCCACACCCTAGCAACCAGTTTCAGCACCCTAGCAACCACTAAGAGCTCCCTAGCAACCACCCTAAACCAAAAAAACATTTTTCAAAACATTTTTGTATTTTTTAACGCAATATTACATTCGTGGCCTTGCGATATTGTTCCATGCTTGTGCCTATTCGGCCATAGGCACGAGTGCCTTACTGAAGGCACTTGTTATTAAAGATTTTAATAACTCTATAAAAACTCCATAGTAACCATCTTTGACAACTACCAACCACCTAGTAACACCATAGCAACTAAAAAAAATACCTTAGCAACCATCCTGAACACCCTAGCAACGTCTAGAAACGCTCTACTAACCACCAAAATTACCGTAGCAACCACCCAGAACACCCTAGCAACTGTCTAGCAACCCCCCAGAACACCTAGCAACTGCCTAGCAACCACCCAGAACACCCTAGCAACTGCCTAACAACACCCTAGCATCCACCCAAAATACCATAGCAACTGCCTAGCAATACCATAGCAACCACCCAGAACACCCTAGCAACCACCTAGCAACGCCCTAGCAACCACCAAGAATACCCTAGCAACCGCCTAGCAACCACCCAGAATACCCTAGCAACCACCTAGCAACACCATAGCAACCACCCAGAATACCCTAGCAACTGCCTAGCAACGCCCTAGCAACCACCCAGAATACCCTAGCAACCGCCTAGCACCACCATAGCAACCACCCAGAATACCCTAGAAACTGCCTAGCAACCACCAAGAATACCCTAGCAACCGCCTAGCAACACCATAACAACCACCCAGAATACCCTAGCAACTGCCTAGCCATGCCCTAGCAACCACCCAGAATACCCTAGCAACCGCCTAGCAACACCATAGCAACCACCCAGAATACCCTAGCAACCGCCTAGCAACGCCCTAGCAACCACCCAGAAAACCCTAGCAACCACCCAGAATACCCTAGCAACCACCTAACAACACCATAGCAACCACCCAGAATACCCTAGCAACTCCATAGCAACCACCCAGAACACCCTAGCAACTGCCTAGCAACGCCCTTGCAACCACCCAGAATACCCTAGCAACCGCCTAGCAACACCATAGCAACCACCCAGAACACCCTAGCAACCACCTAGCAAAGCCCTAGCAACCACACAGAACACCCTAGCAACCACCTGAACAACATGAATAAGCCATTGTAGCTCACCAGAATATTGTACAGACATGTTTGTTGGCTTGTATGCAATCATGTACAACACCCTAGCAACCGAGTGGAGAGTTTTGCCACTGCAAGCACCATTTCACATTTTCTTCAGGAAATGTACATTCTAGTTATTATTCTTATTATTCCACACAAAGTTTGGCGCGTAACTCGCCCCGCACCGTTTGTCACAGACCCCTGAGTGAGGCGTCAAATCGAGCGGCTCATTGAGGAGAGGTGTGCTATGACTTTTCTAAGCGATCGGGTGTACGATGTTCGCACAGCGGACAAAAAAGCGGCCAAAAAAGTCCCATTGACTTTACATTGGGAGTTCTAAAAATATTTGAATCCAAACCGACGTTTTCACACACACACCACTCCAAAGGGCCTGACACCCCTGCGTCTCTCCCTCTCTCTCTCCCTCAGAGGATTTATATTATCAAGCAGCCAATAAGTTATGGCCTAAAATCTTCATAGCCACACCCTAGCAACCAGTTACAGCACCCTAGCAACCACTAAGAGCTCCCTAGCAACCACCCTAAACAAAAAAAAAACATTTTTTTATTTTTTTTATATTTTTTAAAGCAATTTTACTCTCGTGGCCTTGCGATATCGCTCCATGCTTGTGCCTATTCGGCCATAGGCACGAGGCCGCAGGCCGAGTGCCGTACTGAAGGCACTCGTTATAAAAGATTTTAAGAACTCTATAAAAACTCCATAGTAACCATCTTTGACAACTACCAACCACCTAGTAACACCATAGCAACTAACAAAAACACCTTAGCAACCACCCTGAACACCCTAGCAACGTCTAGAAATGCTCTAGTAACCACAAAAAACTCTAGCAACCACCCAGAACACCCTAGCAACTGCCTAGCAACCACCTAGAACACCTAGCAACTGCCTAGCAACCACCCAGAACACCCTAGCAACTGCCTAGCAATGCCCTAGCATCCACCCAGAACACCTAGCAACTGCCTAGCAACCACCCAGAACACCCTAGCAACTGCCTAGCAATGCCCTAGCATCCACCCAGAATACCATAGCAACTGCCTAGCAACACCATAGCAACCATCTAGCAACGCCCTAGCAACCACCAAGAATACCCTAGCAACTGCCTAGCAACCACCAAGAATACCCTAGCAACTGCCTAGCAACCACCCAGAACACCTTAGCAACTGCCTAGCAACACCATAGCAACCACCCAGAACACCCTAGCAACCACCTGGCAACAGCATCTTGCTAAAAACATGCTGGCAACATGCTAATCAAGCTAGCATCATGCTAGCAACATGCTAATCAAGCTAGCATCATGCTAGCAACATGCTAATCAAGCTAGCATCATGTTAGCAACATGCTAATCATGCTAACATTATGCTAGCAACATGCTAATAAAGCTAGCATCATGCTAACAACATGCTAATCAAGCTAGCATAATGCTAGCATCATGCTAGCAACATGCTAATCATGCTAACATTATGCTAGCAACATGCTAATCAAGCTAGCATCATGCTAGCACCATGCTAATCATGCTAGCAACATGCTAATCATGTTAGCATCTAGCTAAAAACATGCTAGCAACATGCTAATCATGCTAGCATCTTGTTAAAAGCATGCTAGCAACATGCTAATCATGCTAGCATCATCCAACCAACATGCTAATCATGTTAACAACATGTTAATCCTGCTAACATCATTCTAACAACATGTTAATCATAGTAAATCATGCTGGAATATGTTAAATCGTAATAAATAATCTTAGAAACATGGTAAATCGTGGTAAATAATGCTAAAATGTGGTATATCATGGTATCACAACATGTCAATTGTGTTAGCATCTGCCCAGTGGCGAATTTTGCCACTGCAAGCACCACTTCACATTTTCTTCAGGAAATGTACATTCTAGTTAGTGGTGCTTTTTTGAAAGCATCACTATTGTTATCCTCCATACTTATTATTAATGGTGCTTGCTGAAAGCAAGGCATCATTAGTGTTCTCTTGCATACTTATTATTAGTGGTGCTTTTTTAAAAGCATCACTATTGTTCTCTTGCATACTTATTATTATTATTATTCTTATTATTCTGGACAAAGTTTGGCGCGTAACTCGCCCCGCACCGTTTGTCTCAGACCCCTGAGTGAGGTGTCAAATCGACCGGCTCATTGAGGAGAGGTGTGGTATGACTTTTCTAAGCGATCGGGTGTACGATGTTCGCACAGCGGACGAAAAAGCGGCCAAAAAAGTCCCATTGACTTTACATTGGGAGTTCTAAAAATATTTGAATCCCAACCGACGTTTTCACACACACACCACTCCAAAGGGCCTGACACCCCTGCGTCTCTCCCTCTCTCTCTCCCTCAGAGGATTTATATTATCAAGCAGCCAATAAGTAATGGCCTAAAATCTTCATAGCCACACCCTAGCAACCAGTTACAGCACCCTAGCAACCACTAAGAGCTCCCTAGCAACCACCCTAAACCAAAAAAAAACATTTTTTTTATTTTTTTTATTTTTTAAAGCAATTTTACTCTCGTGGCCTTGCGATATCGCTCCATGCTTGTGCCTATTCGGCCATAGGCACGAGGCCGCAGGCCGAGTGCCGTACTGAAGGCACTCGTTAGTAAAGATTTTAAGAACTCTATAAAAACTCCATAGTAACCATATTTGACAACTACCAACCACCTAGTAACACCATAGCAACTAACAAAAATATCTTAGCAACCACCCTGAACACCCTAGCAACGTCTAGAAATGCTCTAGTAACCACCAAAAAACTCTAGCAACCACCCAGAACACCCTAGCAACTGCCTAGCAACCACCCAGAACACCTAGCAACTGCCTAGCAACCACCCAGAACACCTAACAACTGCCTAGCAACCACCCAGAACACCCTAGCAACTGCCTAGTAATGCCCTAGCATCCACCCAGAATACCATAGCAACTGCCTAGCAACACCATAGCAACCACCCAGAACACCCTAGCAACCATCTAGCAACGCCCTAGCAACCACCAAGAATACCCTAGCAACTGCCTAGCAACCACCAAGAATACCCTAGCAACTGCCTAGCAACACCATAGCAACCACCCACAACACCCTAGCAACCACCTGGCAACAGCATCTTGCTAAAAACATGCTAGCAACATGCTAATCATGCTAGCATAATGTTAGCAACATGCTAATCAAGCTAGCATCATGCTAGCAACATGCTAATCATGCTAGCATTATGCTAACAACATGCTAATCAAGCTAGCAACATGTTAATCATGCTAACATTATGCTAGCAACATGCTTATCAAGCTAGCATCATACTAGCAACATGCTAATCATGCTAGCAACATGCTAGCAACATGCTAATAAAGCTAGAATAATGCTAGCAACATGCTAATCATGTTAGCATCTAGCTAAAAACATGTTAGCAAAATGCTAATCATGCTAGCATCTTGTTAAAAGCATTATTCTTATTTTTATTCTGGACAAAGTTTGACGCGAAACTCGCCCCGCACCGTTTGTCTCAGACCACTGAGTGAGGCATCAAATCGACCGGCTCATTGAGGAGAGGTGTGCTATGACTTTTCTAAGCGATCGGGTGTACGATGTTCGCACAGCGGGCAAAAAAGCGGCCAAAAAAGTCCCATTGACTTTACATTGGGAGTTCTAAAAATATTTGAATCCCAACCGACGTTTTCACACACACAGACTCCAAAGGGCCTGACACCCCTGCGTCTCTCCCTCTCTCTCTCCCTCAGAGGATTTATATTATCAAGCAGCCAATAAGTTATGGCCTAAAATCTTCATAGCCACACCCTAGCAACCAGTTTCAGCACCCTAGCAACCACTAAGACCTCCCTAGCAACCACCCTAAACCAAAAAAAAATGTTTTTTACATTTTTTTGTATTTTTTAACGCAATATTACACTCGTGGCCTTACGATATTGCTCCATGCTTGTGCCTATTCGGCCATAGGCACGAGGCCGCAGGCCGAGTGCCGTACTGAAGGCACTCGTTATTAAAGATTTTAATAACTCTATAAAAACTCCATAGCAACCATCTTTGACAACTACCAACCACCTAGTAACACCATAGCAACTAAAAAAATACCTTAGCAACCATCCTGAACACCCTAGCAACGTCTAGAAACGCTCTAGTAACCACCAAAAATACCGTAGCAACCACCCAGAACACCCTAGCAACTGTCTAGCAACCCCCCAGAACACCTAGCAACTGCCTAGCAACCACCCAGAACACCCTAGCAACTGCCTAGCAACCACTAAGAGCTCCCTAGCAACCACCCTAAACCAAAAAAACACATTTTTTTATTTTTTTTATATTTTTTAAAGCAATTTTACTCTCGTGGCCTTGCGATATCGCTCCATGCTTGTGCCTATTCGGCCATAGGCACGAGGCCGCAGGCCGAGTGCCGTACTGAAGGCACTCGCATCCACCCAGAACACCCTATTCAGCCATAGGCACGAGGCCGGAGGCCGAGTGCCGTACTGAAGGCACTCGCAACCACCCAAAACACCCTAGCAACTGCCTAGCAACCACCCAGAACACCCTAGCAACGTCTAGAAATGCTCTAGTAACCACCAAAAAAACTCTAGCAACCACCCTGAACACCCTAGCAACTGCCTAGCAACCACCCAGAAAACCTAGCAACTACCTAGAACACCCTAGCAACTGCCTAGCAACCACCCAGAACACCTAGCAAAGTCTAGAAATGCTCTAGTAACCACCCAGAACACCCTAGCAACTGCCTAGCAACCACCCAGAACACCTAGCATCCACCCAGAATACCACAGCAACTGCCTAGCATCCACCCAGAATACCATAGCAACTGCCTAGCAACACCATAGCAACCACCCAGAACACCCTAGCAACCACCAAGAATACCCTAGCAACTGCCTAGCAACCACCCAGAACACCTTAGCAACCACCCAGAACACCCTAGCAACTGCCTAGCAACCACCCAGAACACCCTAGCAACCACCTGGCAACAGCATCTTGTTAAAAACATGCTAGCAACATGCTAATCATGCTAGCATCATGTTAGCAACATGCTAATCAAGCTAGCATCATGCTAGCAAACATGCTAATCAAGCTAGCATCATGCTAATCAAGCTAGCATCATGCTAGCAACATGCTAATCATGCTAGCATTATGCTAGCAACATGCTAATCAACCTAGCATAATGCTAGCAACATGCTAATCATGCTAGCATTATGCTAGCAAAATGCTAATCATGCTAACATTATGCTAGCAACATGCTAATCAAGCTAGCATTATGCTAATCATGCTAGCATTATGCTAGCAACATGCTAATCAAGCTAGCATCATGCTAGCAAAATGCTAATCATGTTAGCATCTAGCTAAAAAAATGCTAGCAAAATGCTAATCATGCTAGCATCTTGTTCAAAGCATGCTAGCAACATGCTAATCATGCTAGCATCATCCAACCAACATGCTAATCATGCTAGCAACATGGTAATCCTGCTAGCATCATTCTAACAACATGTTAATCATAGTAAACCATGCTGGAATGTGGTAAATCGTAATAAATCATCTTAGAAACATGGTAAATCGTGGTAAATAATGCTAAAATGTGGTATATCATGGTATCACAACATGTTAATTGTGTTAGCATCTGCCCAGTGGTGAATTTTGCCACTGCAAGCACCACTTCACATTTTCTTCAGGAAATGTACATTCTAGTTATTATTATTATTCTGGACAAAGTTTGGCGCGAAACTCGCCCCGCATCGTTTGTCACAGACCCCTGAGTGAAGTGTCAAATCGACCGGCTCATTGAGGAGAGGTGTGCTATGACTTTTCTAAGCGATCGGGTGTACGATGTTCGCACAGCGGACGAAAAAGCGGCCAAAAAAGTCCCCATTGACTTTACATTGGGCATTCTAAAAAAATTCAAATCCCAACCGACGTTTTCACACACACACCACTCCAAAGGGCCTGACACCCCTGCGTCTCTCCCTCTCTCTCTCCCTCAGAGGATTTATATTATCAAGCAGCCAATAAGTTATGGCCTAAAATCTTCATAGCCACACCCTAGCAACCAGTTTCAGCACCCTAGCAACCACTAAGAGCTCCCTAGCAACCACCCTAAACCAAAAAAAAACATTTTTTTATTTTTTTTATATTTTTTAAAGCAATTTTACTCTCGTGGCCTTGCGATATCGCTCCATGCTTGTGCCTATTCGGCCATAGGCACGAGGCCGCAGGCCGAGTGCCGTACAGAAGGCACTCGTTATTAAAGATTTTAAGAACTCTATAAAAACTCCATAGTAACCATATTTGACAACTACCAACCACCTAGTAACACCATAGCAACTAACAAAAACACCTTAGCAACCACCCTGAACACCCTAGCAACGTCTAGAAATGTTCTAGTAACCACAAAAAACTCTAGCAAGCACCCAGAACACCCTAGCAACTGCCTAGCAACCACCTAGAACACCTAGCAACTGCCTAGCAACCACCCAGAACACCCTAGCAACTGCCTAGCAATGCCCTAGCATCCACCCTGAATACCATAGCAACTGCCTAGCAACACCATAGCAACCACCCAGAACACCCTAGCAACCACCAAGAATACCCTAGCAACTGCCTAGCAACCACCAAGAATACCCTAGCAACTGCCATATTTGACAACTACCAACCACCTAGTAACACCATAGCAACTAACAAAAACACCTTAGCAACCACCCTGAACACCCTAGCAACGTCTAGAAATGCTCTAGTAACCACAAAAAACTCTAGCAAGCACCCAGAACACCCTAGCAACTGCCTAGCAATGCCCTAGTATCCACCCAGAATACCATAGCAACTGCCTAGCAACACCATAGCAACCACCCAGAACACCCTAGCAACCACCTAGCAACGCCCTAGCAACCACCAAGAATACCCTAGCAATTGCCTAGCAACCACCAAGAATACCCTAGCAACTGCCTAGCAACCACCCAGAACACCTTAGCAACTGCCTAGCAACCATCCTGAACACCCTAGCAACGTCTAGAAACGCTCTAGTAACCACCAAAAATACCGTAGCAACCACCCAGAACACCCTAGCAACTGTCTAGCAACCCCCCAGAACACCTAGCAACTGCCTAGCAACCACCCAGAACACCCTAGCAACTGCCTAGCAACGCCCTAGCATCCACCCAAAATACCATAGCAACTGCCTAGCAACACCATAGCAACCACCCAGAACACCCTAGCAACCACCAAGAATACAAAACATTTTTTTATTTTTTTTAATATTTTTTAAAGCAATTTTACTCTCGTGGCCTTGCGATATTGCTCCATGCTTGTGCCTATTCGGCCATAGGCACGAGGCCGCAGGCCGAGTGCCGTACTGAAGGCACTCGTTATTAAAGATTTTAAGAACTCTATAAAAACTCCATAGTAACCATATTTGACAACTACCAACCACCTAGTAACACCATAGCACCTAACAAAAATATCTTAGCAACCACCCTGAACACCCTAGCAACGTCTAGAAATGCTCTAGTAACCACCAAAAAACTCTAGCAACCACCCAGAACACCCTAGCAACTGCCTACCAACCACCCAGAACACCTAGCAACTGCCTAGCAACCACCCAGAACTCCTAACAACTGCCTAGCAACCACCCAGAACACCCTAGCAACTGCCTAGTAGTGCCCTAGCATCCACCCAGAATACCATAGCAACTGCCTAGCAACCCCCCAGAACACCTAGCAACTGCCTAGCAACCACCCAGAACACCCTAGCAACTGCCTAGCAACGCCCTAGCATCCACCCAAAATACCATAGCAACTGCCTAGCAACACCATAGCAACCACCCAGAACACCCTAGCAACCACCAAGAATACCCTAGCAACGCCCTAGCAACCACCCAGAATACCCTAGCAACACCATAGCAACCACCCAGAATACCCTAGCAACTGCCTAGCAACGCCCTAGCAACCACCCAGAATACCCTAGCAACCAGCTAACAACACCATAGCAACCACCCAGAATACCCTAGCAACACCATAGCAACCACCCAGAACAGCCTAGCAAACACCTAGCAACACCCTAGCAACCACCAAGAATACCCTAGCAACCGCCTAGCAACCACCCAGAATACCCTAGCAACCGCCTAGCAACACCATAGCAACCACCAAGAATACCCTAGCAACCGCCTAGCAACCACCCAGTATACCCTAGCAACCACCTAGCAACACCATAGCAACCACCCAGAACACCCTAGCAACGCCCTAGCAACCGTTTAGAGCCACATATAAACCATATTGCAACATATAGAAGCTATATTTCAGCTCCACAACATCGTACAGACATGGTTGTTGGCTCGTATGCAATCATGTACAACACCCTAGCAACCGAGTGGAGAGTTTTGCCACTGCAAGCACCATTTCACATTTTCTTCAGGAAATGTACATTCTAGTTATTATTATTATTCTGGACAAAGTTTGGCGCGAAACTCGCCCCGCACCGTTTGTCACAGACCCCTGAGTGAAGTGTCAAATCGACCGGCTCATTGAGGAGAGGTGTGCTATGACTTTTCTAAGCGATCGGGTGTACGATGTTCGCACAGCGGACGAAAAAGCGGCCAAAAAAGTCCCCATTGACTTTACATTGGGAGTTCTAAAAATATTTGAATCCCAACCGACGTTTTCACACACACACACCACTCCAAAGGGCCTGACACCCCTGCGTCTCTCCCTCTCTCTCTCCCTCAGAGGATTTAAATTATCAAGCAGCCAATAAGTAATGGCCTAAAATCTTGATAGCCACACCCTAGCAACCAGTTTCAGCACCCTAGCAACCACTAAGAGCTCCCTAGCAACCACCCTAAACCAAAAAAAATGTTTTTTTACATTTTTTTGTATTTTTTAACGCAATATTACACTCGTGGCCTTGCGATATTGCTCCATGCTTGTGCCTATTTGGCCATAGGCACGAGGCCGCAGGCCGCAGGCTCGCAACACTCGTTATTAAAGATTTTAAGAACTCTCTAAAAACTCCATAGTAACCATCTTTGACAACTACCAACCACCTAGTAACACCATAGCAACTAACAAAAACACCTTAGCAACCACCCTGAACACCATAGCAACGTCTAGAAATGCTCTAGTAACCACAAAAAACTCTAGCAAGCACCCAAAACACCCTAGCAACTGCCTAGCAACCACCCAAAACACCTAGCAACCACCCAGAACACCCTAGCAACTGCCTAGCAATGCCCTAGCATCCACCCAGAATACCATAGCAACTGCCTAGCAACACCATAGCAACCACCCAGAACACCCTAGCAACCACCTAGCAACGCCCTAGCAACCACCAAGAATACCCTAGCAACTGCCTAGCAACCACCCAGAACACCTTAGTAACTGCCTAGCAACACCATAGCAACCACCCAGAACACCCTAGCAACCACCTGGCAACATGCTAATCAAGCTAGCATCATGCTAGCAACATGCTAATCAAGCTAGCATCATGCTAGCAACATGCTAATCATGCTAAAATCATGCTAGCAACATGCTAATCATGCTAGCATTATGCTACCAACATGCTAATAAAGCTAACATAATGCTAACAACATGCTAATCAAGCTAGCATAATGCTAACATCATGCTAATCAAGCTAGCATCAAGCTAGTATCATGATAGCATAATGCTAATCAAGCTAGCATCATGCTAGCAACATGCTAATCATGCTAGCATTATGCTAGCAACATGCTAATCAAGCTAGCATCATGCTAGCAAAATGCTAATCATGCTAGCAAAATGCTAATCAAGCTAGCATAATGCTAATCAAGCTAGCATCATGCTAGCAACATGCTAATCATGCTAGCAACATGCTAATCAAGCTAGCATAATGCTAATCAAGCTAGCATCATGCTAGCAACATGTTAATCATGCTAGCAACATGCTAATCATGCTAACATCATGCTACCAACATGCTAATCATGCTAGCATTATGCTAGCAACATGTTAATCATGCTAGCATTATGCTAGCAACATGCTAATCATGCTAGCATTATGCTAGCAACATGCTAATCATGCTAGCATTGTTAATCATGCTAGCATAATGCTAGCAACATGCTAATCAAGCTAGCATCATGCTAGCAACATGCTTATCAAGCTAGCATAATGCTAATCATGTTAGCATCTAGCTAAAAACATGCTAGCAACATGCTAATCATGCTAACATCATGCTACCAACATGCTAATCAGGTTAACAACATGCTAATCATGCTAGCATCATTCTAACAACATGTTAATCATAGTAAATTATGCTGGAACGGTTTAAATCATAGTAAATCATCTTAGAAACATGGTAAATCATGGTAAATAATGCTAAAATGTGGTATATCATGGTATCACAACATGTTAATTGTGTTAGCATCTGCCCAGTGGCGAGTTTTGCCACTGCAAGCACCACTTCACATTTTCTTCAGGAAATGTACATTCTAGTTAATGGTGCTTGCTGAAAGCAAGGCATCATTAGTGTTCTCTTGCATACTTATTATTATTATTAGTGGTGCTTGCTGAAAGCAAGGCATCACTATTGTTATTGCTCATACTTATTATTTTTCTTCTTCTTATTATTATTCTTCCACACAAAAGTTTGGCGCGAAACTCGCCCCGCACCGTTTGTCACAGACCCATGAGTGAGGCATCAAATCGAGCGGCTCATTGAGGAGAGGTGTGCTATGACTTTTCTAAGCGATCGGGTGTACGATGTTCGCACAGCGGACGAAAAAGCGGCCAAAAAAGTCCCATTGACTTTACATTGGGAGTTCTAAAAACATTTGAATCCCAACCGACGTTTTCACACACACAGACTCCAAAGGGCCTGACACCCCTGCGTCTCTCCCTCTCTCTCTCCCTCAGAGGATTTATATTATCAAGCAGCCAATAAGTAATGGCCTAAAATCTTCATAGCCACACCCTAGCAACCAGTTTCAGCACCCTAGCAACCACTAAGAGCTCCCTAGCAACCACCCTAAACCAAAAAAAAATTTTTTTTGCATTTTTTAAAAATTTTAAAAGCAATTTTACTCTCGTGGCCTTGCGATATCGCTCCATGCTTGTGCCTATTCAGCCATAGGCACGAGGCCGCAGGCCGAGTGCCGTACTGAAGGCTCTCGTTATTAAAGAACTCTATAAAAACTCCATAGTAACCATATTTGACAACTACCAACCACCTAGTAACACCATAGCAACTACCAAAAATACCTTAGCAACCACCCTGAACACCCTAGCAACGTCTAGAAATGCTCTAGTAACCACAAAAAAACTGTAGCAACCACCCAGAACACCCTAGCAACCACCCAGAACACCTAGCAACTGCCTAGTAACCACCCAGAACACCTAGCAACCACCCAGAACACCCTAGCAACCACCTAGCAACGCCTTAGCAACCACCAAGAATACCCTAGCAACTGCCTAGCAACCACCAAGAATACCCTATCAACTGCCTAGCACCAACCCAGAACACCTTAGCAACTGCCTAGCAACACCATAGCAACCACCCAGACAACCCTAGCAACCACATGGCAACAGCATCTTGTTAAAAACATGCTAGCAACATGCTAATCATGCTAGCAACATGCTAATCAAGCTAACATCATGCTAGCATCATGCTAATCAAACTAGAATCATGCTAACAACATGCTAATCATGCTAGCATTATGCTACCAACATGCTAATCAAGCTAGCATAATGCTAGCAACATGCTAATCATGTTAGCATCTAGCTAAAAACATGCTAGCAAAATGCTAATCATGTTAACATCTTGTTAAAAGCATGCTAGCAACATGCTAATCATGCTAGCAACATGCTAATCAAGCTAGCATCATGTTAACATCATGCTAATCAAGCTAGCATCATGCTAATAATGCTAGCATCAGGCTACCAACATGCTAATCAAGCTAGCATCATGCTAGAAACATGCTAATCATATTAGCATTATGCTAGCAACATGCTAATCAAGTTAGCATAATGCTAGCAACATGCTAATCATGTTAGCATCTAGCTTAAAACATGCTAGCATAATGCTAATCATGCTAGCATCTTGTTAAAAGCATGCTAGTAACATGCTAATCATGCTAGCATCATGCTAACAACATGCTAATCATGTTAACAACATGCTAATCATGCTAGCATCATTCTAACAACATGTTAATCATAGTAAATCATGCTGGAATGTGGTACATTGTAGTAAATCATCTTAGAAACATGGTAAATCGTGGTAAATAATGCTAAAACGTGGTATATCATGGTATCACAACATGTTAATTGTGTTAGCATCTGCCCAGTGGAGAGTTTTGCCACTGCAAGCACCACTTCACATTTTCTTCAGGAAATGTACATTCTAGTTATTCTTATTCTTATTATTATTCTGGACAAAGTTTGGCGCGTAACTCGCCCCGCACCGTTTGTCACAGACCCCTGAGTGAGGTGTCAAATCAACCGGCTCATTGAGGAGAGGTGTGCTATGACTTTTATAAGCGATCGGGGGGGCGGTGCTCGCCCCAGGGGCGAAAAAGCGGCCAAAAAAGTCCCATTGACTTAACATTGCGACGAACTTTGACCACTCATAGCTCTGAGCGAGGATTTCTCAAAAACGTGTGATTTGCCACATTTGAAGAGGCTGACAGGCTCTGTAAGAACATACCTCACAATGGGGTAAAAGTTGCACCCCTGGGGGGCAGGAGCGTCCCAAATTTTCCCATTGACTTACAATGGTGTAGGACGGCCCATGAAATGGGCCGTCCTACACATTGCATAGAGATTTTGTATTGAACGTAGCTCTTGATCACAGTGTCGTAGAGACAAGGGGGCGGGCTCATTTTACTCAGACGACCAATCAGTCTCTCAGGCTCATTGTGAAGCTATCAAGCCATGCCCTAGCAACCATTTAGAGCACCTTAGCAACAAGTCCCATAGACTTCCATTGAAAGAGATCAAAGGGATATCTCCGGACTGAATTGTCATAGAAACACAAGGGTGGTCTCGTTTCACTCAGGGCAGCAAACGGCCAATCATGAATCACATCAACACTTCCTAGCCCCTCCCTAGCAACCATTGTCGAGCACCTTAGCAACCAAAATCCAAAGAGGGATATCTTCCATTCTGAATGTCACAGAGGCATGGGAGTTGGTTTATATCATTCATAGTGACAAGAAGCCTTTGCAGTTTCATCATTGGCAGCTGCCAAGCAACTCCATAGCAACCAAACAGAGTACCCTAGCAACCATTTTACAAAACCTATATCTCTGCATCAGAACATCATAAAGAGATGGGGTTAAGACAAGTTTGACTCAGAGCAGCAAACAGCCATTCATGAGACACCACAACACTTGCTAGCCCCGCCCTAGCAACCATTGTCAAGCACCTTAGCAACCAAAATTCATAGAGGGATAACTTTCATTCTAAATGTCACAGAGGAATGGGAGTTGGTTTATATCATTCATACTGACAAGCAGCCTTTAGAGTTTCATGATTGGCAGCTGCCAAGCCACTCCCTAGCAACAAAACAAAGTACCTTAGCAACCATTTTGCAAGACCTATTTCTCTGCATCAGAACATCGTATAGAGATGGGGGTTGGCTCTTTTGACTCATGCTAGCAAAGAGGAATTCCAACATGCTACACATGCTAGCTGTGAATAGCTACATGCTAATAGCGATTAGGTAAGTGCTAATCATGCCAAGAAAATGCTAAGAACTCCAATAGTAATCATCAGTGACAACTACCAACCACTTAGTAACACCATAGTAACCACCCATAATACCTTAGCAACCACCCTGAACACCCTAGCAACTGCCTAGCAACTCCCTAGCAACCACCCAAAATACCCTACCAACCATCTAGCAACACCATAGCAATCACCCAGAACACCCTAGCAACACCCTAGCAACCACCCAGAATACCCTAGCAACTGCCTAGTAACGCCCTAGCAACCACCAAGAATACCCTAGTAACCGCCTAGCAACCAACCAGAATACCCTAGCAACCGCCTAGCAACACCATAGCAACCACCCAGAATACCCTAGCAACTGCCTAGCAACACCCTAGCAACCACCCAGAATACCCTAGCAACCGCCTAGCAACAACATAACAACCACCCAGAACACCCTAGCAACTGCCTAGCAACATCCTAGCAACCACCCAGAATACCCTAGCAACCGCCTAGCAACACCATAGCAACCACCCAGAATACCCTAGCAACCGCCTAGCAATGCCCTAGCAACCACCCAAAATACCCTAGCAACCGCCTAGCAACACCATAGCAACCACCGAGAACACCCTAGCAACTGCCTAGCAACGCCCTAGCAACCACCAAGAAAACCCTAGCAACCACCCAGAATACCCTAGCAACCGCCTAGCAACGCCATAGCAACTGCCAAGCAACCACCCAGAACACCCTAGCAACTGCCTAGCAATGCGAAGCATCCACCCAGAATACCCTAGCAACCACCCAGAACACATAGCAACTGCCTAGCAACCACCCAGGACATCGTACAGACATGGTTGTTGGCTCGTATGCAATCATGTACCACACTCTAGCAACCGAGTGGCGAGTTTTGCCACTGCAAGCACCATTTCACATTTTCTTCAGGAAATGTACATTCTAGTTAGTGGTGCTTTTTTGAAAGCATCACTATTGTTATTGCTCATACTTATTATTCTTATTTTTATTATTATTATTATTCTGGACAAAGTTTGGCGCGTAACTCGCCCCGCACCGTTTGTCACAGACCCATGAATGAGGTGTCAAATCGACCGGCTCATTGAGGAGAGGTGTGCTATGACTTTTCTAAGCGATCGGGTGTACGATGTTCGCACAGCGGACGAAAAAGCGGCCAAAAAAGTCCCATTGACTTTACATTGGGAGTTCTAAAAATATTTGAATCCCAACCGACGTTTTCACACACACACCACTCCAAAGGGCCTGACAGCCCTGCGTCTCTCCCTCTCTCTCTCCCTCAGAGGATTTATATTATCAAGCAGCCAATAAGTAATGGCCTAAAATCGTCATAGCCACACCCTAGCAACCAGTTTCAGCACCCTAGCAACCACTAAGAGCTCCCTAGCAACCACCCTAAACCAAAAAAAAAACATTTTTTTATTTTTTTTATATTTTTTAAAGCAATTTTACTCTTGTGGCCTTGCGATATTGCTCCATGCTTGTGCCTATTCGGCCATAGGCACGAGGCCGCAGGCCGAGTGCCGTACAGAAGGCACTCGTTATTAAAGATTTTAAGAACTCTATAAAAACTCCATAGTAACCATATTTGACAACTACCAACCACCTAGTAACACCATAGCAACTAACAAAAACACATTAGCAACCACCCTGAACACCCTAGCAACGTCTAGAAATGCTCTAGTAACCACAAAAAACTCTAGCAAGCACCCAGAACACCCTAGCAACTGCCTAGCAACCACCTAGAACACCTAGCAACTGCCTAGCAACCACCCAGAACACCTAGCAACCAACCAGAACACCCTAGCAACTGCCTAGCAATGCCCTAGTATCCACCCAGAATACCATAGCAACTGCCTAGCAACACCATAGCAACCACCCAGAACACCCTAGCAACCACCTAGCAACGCCCTAGCAACCACCAAGAATACCCTAGCAACTGCCTAGCAACCAACCAGAACACCTTAGCAACTGCCTAGCAACACCATAGCAACCACCCAGAACACCCTAGCAACCACCTGGCAACAGCAACTTGCTGAAAACATGCTGGCAACATGCTAATCAAGCTAGCATCATGCTAGCAACATGCTAATCAAGCTAGCATCATGTTAGCAACATGCTAATCATGCTAGCAACATGCTAATCAAGCTAGCATCATGCTAATCATGCTAGCATTATGCTACCAACATGCTAATAAAGCTAACATCATGCTAACAACATGCTAATCAAGCTAGCATAATGCTAGCTTCATACTAATCAAGCTAGCATCATGCTAATCATGCTAGCATTATGCTAGCAACATGCTAATCAAGCTAGCATCATGCTAGCAACATGCTAACCATGCTAGCAACATGCTAATCATGCTAGCATCTTGTTAAAAGCATGCTAACAACATGCTAATCATGCTAGCATCTTGTTAAAAGCATGCTAGAACATGCTAATCATGTTAGCATCATCCAACCAACATGCTAATCCTGCTAGCATCATTCTAACAACATGTTAATCATAGTAAATCATGCTGGAATATGTTAAATTGTAATAAATCATCTTAGAAACATGGTAAATCGTGGTAAATAATGCTAAAACGTGGTATATCATGGTATCACAACATGTTAATTGTGTTAACATCTGCCCAGTGGCGAATTTTGCCACTGCAAGCACCACTTCACATTTTCTTCAGGAAATGTACATTCTAGTTAGTGGTGCTTTTTTGAAAGCATCACTATTGTTATTGCTCATACTTATTATTCTTATTCTTTTTATTATTATTCCGGACAAAAGTTTGGCGCGTAATGCGCCCCGCACCGTTTGTCACAGACCCCTGAGTGAAGTGTCAAATCGACCGGCTCATTGAGGAGAGGTGTGCTATGACTTTTCTAAGCGATCGGGTGTACGATGTTCGCACAGCGGACGAAAAAGCGGCCAAAAAAGTCCCATTGACTTAACATTGGGCATTCTAAAAAAATTCAAATCCAAACCGACGTTTTCACACACACAGACTTCAAAGGGCCTGACACCCCTGCATCTCTCCCTCTCTCTCTCCCTCAGAGGATTTATATTATCAAGCAGCCAATAAGTAATGGCCTAAAATCTTCATAGCCACACCATAGCAACCAGTTTCAGCACCCTAGCAACCACTAAGAGCTCCCTAGCAACCACCCTAAACCAAAAAAAAAAATTTTTTTTTAATTTTTTGTATTTTTTAAAGCAATTTTACTCTCGTGGCCTTGCAATATCGCTCCATGCTTGTGCCTATTCGGCCATAGGCCGCAGGCCTCGTGCCGTACTGAAGGCACTCGTTATTAAAGATTTTAAGAACTCTATAAAAACTCCATAGTAACCATATTTGACAACTACCAACCACCTAGTAACACCATAGCAACTAAAAAAAATACCTTAGCAACCACCCTGAACACCCTAGCAACGTCTAGAAATGCTCTAGTAACCACCAAAAAACTCTAGCAACCACCCAGAACACCCTAGCAACTGCCTAGCAACCACCCAGAACACCTAGCAACTGCCTAGAAACCACCCAGAACACCTAACAACTGCCTAGCAACCACCCAGAACACCCTAGCAACTGCCTAGCAATGCCCTAGCATCCACCCAGAATACCATAGCAACTGCCTAGCAACACCATAGCAACCACCCAGAACACCCTAGCAACCACCTAGCAACGCCCCAGCAACCACCAAGAATACCCTAGCAACCGCCTAGCAACACCATAGCAACCACCCAGAATACCCTAGCAACCGCCTAGCAACACCATAGCAACCACCCAGAATACCCTAGCAACTGCCTAGCAACGCCCTAGCATCCACCCAGAATACCATAGCAACTGCCTAGCAACACCATAGCAACCACCCAGAACACCCTAGCAACCACCTAGCAACGCCCTAGCAACGCCCCAGCAACCACCAAGAATACCCTAGCAACCGCCTAGCAACACCATAGCAACCACCCAGAATACCCTAGCAACCATCTAGCAACACCATAGCAACCACCCAGAACACCCTAGCAACTGCCTAGCAATGCCCTAGCAATCCAGAATACCCTAGCAACGCCCTAGCAACCACCCAGAACACCCTAGCAACTGCCTAGCAATGCCCTAGCAATCCAGAATACCCTAGCAACGCCCTAGCAACCACCCAGAATACCCTAGCAACCGCCTACCAACGCCATAGCAACCACCCAGAACACCATAGCAACCACCCAGAACACCCTAGCAACCACCTAGCAAAGCCCTAGCAACCACACAGAACACCCTAGCAACCACCTGAACAACATGAATAAGCCATATCTCAGCACCAGAACATCGTACAAACATGTTTGTTGGCTCGTATGCAATCATGTACCACACTTTAGCAACTGAGTGGCGAGTTTTGCCACTGCAAGCACCACTTCACATTTTCTTCAGGAAATGTACATTCTAGTTATTATTATTATTATTCTGGACAAAGTTTGGCGCGAAACTCGCCCCGCACCGTTTGTCACAGACCCCTGAGTGAAGTGTCAAATCGACCGGCTCATTGAGGAGAGGTGTGCTATGACTTTTCTAAGCGATCGGGTGTACGATGTTCGCACAGCGGACGAAAAAGCGGCCAAAAAAGTCCCCATTGACTTTACATTGGGAGTTCTAAAAATATTTGAATCCCAACCGACGTTTTCACACACACACCACTCCAAAGGGCCTGACACCCCTGCATCTCTCCCTCTCTCTCTCCCTCAGACGATTTATATTATCAAGCAGCCAATAAGTTATGGCCTAAAATCTTCATAGCCACACCCTAGCAACCAGTTTCAGCACCCTAGCAACCACTAAGAGCTCCCTAGCAACTACCCTAAACCAAAAAAAAACATTTTTTTATTTTTTTTATATTTTTTAAAGCAATTTTACTCTCGTGGCCTTGCGATATCGCTCCATGCTTGTGCCTATTCGGCCATAGGCACGAGGCCGCAGGCCGAGTGCCGTACAGAAGGCACTCGTTATTAAAGATTTTAAGAACTCTCTAAAAACTCCATAGTAACCATCTTTGACAACTACCAACCACCTAGTAACACCATAGCAACTAACAAAAACACCTTAGCAACCACCCTGAACACCATAGCAACGTCTAGAAATGCTCTAGTAACCACAAAAAACTCTAGCAAGCACCCAGAACACCCTAGCAACTGCCTAGCAACCACCTAGAACACCTAGCAACTGCCTAGCAACCACCCAAAACACCTAGCAACCACCCAGAACACCCTAGCAACTGCCTAGCAATGCCCTAGCATCCACCCAGAATACCATAGCAACTGCCTAGCAACACCATAGCAACCACCCAGAACACCCTAGCAACCACCTAGCAACGCCCTAGCAACCACCAAGAATACCCTAGCAACTGCCTAGCAACCACCAAGCATACCCTAGCAACTGCCTAGCAACCACCCAGAACACCTTAGCAACTGCCTAGCAACACCATAGCAACCACCCAGAACACCACTAGCAACATGCTAATCAAGCTAGTATCATGCTATCAACATGCTAATCAAGCTAGCATCATGCTAGCAACATGCTAATCAAGCTAGCATCATGCTAGCAACATGCTAATCATGCTAGCATTATGCTACCAACATGCTAATAAAGCTAGCATCATGCTAACAACATGCTAATCAAGCTAGCATAATGCTAGCATAATGCTAATCAAGCTAGCATCATGCTAGCAACATGCTAATCAAGCTAGCATCATGCTAGCAACATGCTAATCATGCTAGCATCATGCTAATCAAGCTAGCATAATGCTAACAGCATGCTTATCATGTTAGTATCTAGCTAAAAACATGCTAGCAAAATGCTAATCATGCTAGCATCTTGTTAAAAGCATGCTAGCAACATGCTAATCATGCTAGCATCTTGTTAAAAGCATGCTAGCAACATGCTAATCATGCTAGCATCATCCAACCAACATGCTAATCATGCTAACAACATGCTAATCCTGCTAGCATCATTCTAACAACATGTTAATCATAGTAAATCATGCTGGAATATGTTAAATCGTAATAAATCATCTTAGAAACATGGTAAATCGTGGTAAATAATGCTAAAACGTGGTATATCATGGTATCACAACATGTTAATTGTGTTAACATCTGCCCAGTGGCGAATTTTGCCACTGCAAGCACCACTTCACATTTTCTTCAGGAAATGTACATTCTAGTTATTATTATTATTCTGGACAAAAGTTTGGCGCGTAACTCGCCCCGCACCGTTTGTCTCAGACCCATGAATGAGGTGTCAAATCGACCGGCTCATTAAGGAGAGGTGTGCTATGACTTTTATAAGCGATTGGGGGTGCGGTGTTCGCCCCAGGGGCGAAAAAGCGGCCAAAAAAGTCCCATTGACTTAACATTGCGACGAACTTTGACCACACGTAGCTCTGAGCGAGGATTTCGCAGAAACGTGTGATTTGCCACATTTGAAGAGGCTGACAGGCTCTGTAAGAACATACCTCACAATGGGGTAAAATTTGCACCCCTGGGGGGCAGGAGATGCCCAAAGTTGCCCCATTGACTTACTATGGAGAAGGAACGTCCCGTGAAACACACATGTTTTTCCTACTATGGTAAATTGCATAGGGACTTTGTATTGAACGTAGCTCTGGATCACAGTGTCATAGAGACAAGGGGGAGGCCTCATTTTACTCAGATGACCAATCAGTCTCTCAAGATCATTGTGAAGCTATCAAGCCACGCCCTGGCAACCATTTAGAGCCCATTAGCAACAAGTTCCATAGACTTCCATTGAAAGAGTTCAAAGAGATATCTCCAGACTGAATTGTCATAGAAACTTGGGGGTGGTCTCATTTGACTCGGGGCAGCAAACAGCCTATATCTCTGCATCAGAACATCATAAAGAGATGGGGTTAAGACAAGTTTGACTCAGAGCAGCAAACAGCCATTCATGAGACACCACAACACTTGCTAGCCCCGCCCTAGCAACCATTGTCGAGCACCTTAGCAACCAAAATCCAAAGAGGGATATCTTCCATTCTGAATGTCACAGAGGCATGGGAGTTGGTTTATATCATTCATAGTGACAAGAAGCCTTTGGAGTTTCATGATTGGCAGCTGACAAGCCACTCCCTAGCAACCAAACAGAGTACCCTAGCAACCAAAATCCAAAGAGGGATATCTTCCATTCTGAATGTCGCAGAGGCATGGGAGTTGGTTTATATCATTCATAGTGACAAGAAGCCTTTGGAGTTTCATGATTGGCAGCTGACAAGCCACTCCCTAGCAACCAAACAGAGTACCCTAGCAACCAAAATCCAAAGAGGGATATCTTCCATTCTGAATGTCGCAGAGGCATGGGAGTTGGTTTATATCATTCATAGTGACAAGAAGCCTTTGGAGTTTCATGATTGGCAGCTGACAAGCCACTCCCTAGCAACCAAACAGAGTACCCTAGCAACCAAAATCCAAAGAGGGATATCTTCCATTCTGAATGTCACAGAGGCATGGGAGTTGGTTTATATCATTCATAGTGACAAGAAGCCTTTGGAGTTTCATGATTGGCAGCTGACAAGCCACTCCCTAGCAACCAAACAGAGTACCCTAGCAACCAAAATCCAAAGAGGGATATCTTCCATTCTGTATGTCACAGAAGCATGGGAGTTGGATTATATCATTCATACTGACAAGCACCCTTTGGAGTTTCATGATTGGCAGCTGCCAAGCTACTCCTTAGCAACCAAACAGAGTACCCTAGCAACCGTTTAGCAAAACGTATATCTCTGCATCAGAACATCGTATAGAGATGGGAGTTGTTTTATATCATTCATACTGACAAGAAGCCTTTGCAGTTTCATCATTAGCAGCTGCCAAGCAACTCCATAGCAACCAAACAGAGTACCCTAGCAACCATTTTACAAGACCTACATCTCTGCATCAGAATATTGTATAGAGATGGGGGTTGGCTCATTAGTTTCAGTTGTAAAACAGTCTCTAAATATCACCATGGTAACTGTGTATTCACACCCTAGCAACCATTTAGAGCCACCTAGCAACCATATTGCAACATATAGAAGCCATATTTCAGCTCCACAACATCGTACAGACATGGTTGTTGGCTCGTATGCAATCATGTACAACACCCTAGCAACCGAGTGGAGAGTTTTGCCACTGCAAGCACCATTTCACATTTTCTTCAGGAAATGTACATTCTAGTTATTATTATTCTTCTGACCCAAAATTTTCTGACACTAACTCCTCCTAGAGCTTTGACTCTACAAACTCCAAACTCGGGTCAGACCTTCAGACTGTTCTGACTTGAGTTGCTATATCTTTTCAGACTGATTTGACTTTCAGTTTTCTTAAAAATTAATATTAAAAACCATAAAAATCCCATAGACTTACATGGCAGACTGCTCAAATTGAGCCAAGACTACGGTGGCCCATTAGTGTACAAGCCAAAAACTCAAATCTAAACTCCCTGAAGCCCTAGACTCAATTAAACTACCATTCAATGACCTAATAAACTTCTATCTATCTATCTATCTATCTATCTATCTATCTATCTATCTATCTATCTATCTATCTATCTATCTTTCTAACTAACTTATCTTTCTATCTATCTTTCTAACTAACTAACTTATCTTTCTATCTATCTTTCTAACTAACTTATCTATCTTTCTTTCTTACTAATCTATCTATCTTTCTAACTAACTTATCTATCTATCTATCTATCTATCTATCTATCTATCTATCTATCTATCTATCTATCTATCTATCTATCTTTCTTTCTAACTAATATATCTTTCTTTCTAACTAACTAATCTATCTTTCTTTCTTACTAATCTATCTATCTTTTTAACTAACTTATCTATCTTTCTTTCTAACTTATCTATCTTTCTTTTTAACTACTCTATCTTTCTTTCTTTCTAACTAATCTATCTTTCTTTCTAACTAACTTATCTATCTTTCTTTCTAACTTATCTATCTTTCTTTTTAACTACTCTATCTTTCTTTCTAATAAACTTATCTATCTTTCTTTCTAACTAACTTATCTTTCTTTCTTTATTTCTTACCAATCTATCTATCTTTCTAACTAACATCTATCTTTCTTTCTTTCTTCTTACTAATGTATCTATCTTTCTAACTAAAAAACTAACTTATCTATCTTTCTTTCTTACTAATCTATCTATCTTTCTAACTAACTTATCTATCTATCTTTTTTTCTTCTTACTAATCTATCTTTCTAACTAACTTATCTATCTTTTTTCTAACTAACTAATCTTTCTTTCTTTCTTTCTTTCTTTCTTTCTTTCTTTCTTTCTTTCTTTCTTTCTTTCTTTCTTTCTTTCTTTCTTTCTTTCTATCTTTCTTTCTAACTAACCAATCTATCTTTCTTTCTTTCTTACTAATCTATCTATCTTTCTAACTTATCTATCTTTCTTTCTTTTTAACTAATCTATCTTTCTTTCTTTCTTACTAATCTATCTATCTAACTAACTTATCTATCTATCTTTCTTTCTAACTAATATATCTTGCTTTCTAACTAACTTATATATCTTTCTTTCTAATTAACGTATCTTTCTTTCTTTATTTCATACTAATCTATCTATCTTTCTAACAAACATCTATCTTTCTTTCTTCTTACTAATCTATCTATCTTTTTAACTAACATCTTTCTTTCTTTCTTACTAATCTATCTATCTTTCTAACTAACTTATCTATCTATCTTTTTTCTTCTTACTAATCTACCTTTCTAACTAACTTATCTATCTTTTTTTCTAACTAACTAACTAACTTATCTTTCTTTCTTTCTTTCTTACTAATCTATCTTTCTAACTAATCCATCTTTCTTTCTTTCTAATCCATCTTTCTTTCTAACTAATATATCTTTCTTTCTTTCTTTCTTTCTTTCATTCTAACTAATCTATCTTTCTTTCTTTCTTTCTAACTTTGTAACTTTCTATCTAATCCATCTTTCTTTCTTTCTTTCTAACTAATCAATCTTTTTTCTTTCTCTCTTACTAATCAATCTTTTTTCTTTCTCTCTTACTAATCTATCTTTCTTTCTAACTAATCTTTCTTTCTTTCTTTCTAACTATTCTTTCTTTCTTTCTTTCTTACTAATCTATTTTTCTAACTAATCTATCTTTCTTTTTAACTAATCCATCTTTCTTTCTAACTAATCCATCTTTCTTTCTTTCTTTTTAACTAATACATCTTTCTTTCTAACTAATCCATCTTTCTTTATTTCTAACTAATACATCTTTCTTTCTTTCTTTCTTTCTTTCTTTCTTTCTTTCTTTCTAACTAATCAATATTTCTTTTTCTTTCTAACTAATCTTTCTTTCTTTTTCATTCTAACTAATCTTTTTTTCTTTCTAACTAATCTTTCCTTCTTTCTAACTATTCTTTCTTTCTAACTAATTTATCAATCAAAATTTAAACTACTTTAAACTTCTAACTACTTTAAACTTCTTCAAACTCTCTGGTCTGGCTTTCTCAAGCCAACTTAAAGTTTGTCTCAACAAACTTTTTTTCTAGTTATTCTTCTGTTAAAAACTGTTGACTCAAACTCGTCCTAAAGCTTTAACTCTACATACTCCAAACTCGGCTCAGACACTCAAACTGATCTGAAGTTAGTTGCTATATCTTTTCAGACTGATCGGACTTACGGTTTTCCTGAAAAATGCCGATCAAAACTCGGAAAAACTCCCATTGACTTACATTGGGGAGTTCTAACAAATTCAAATCCAGATTCAAACTCACCAACTGAAATTTTTTTAAATCTAAACACCTTGAAGACTAAACCAAACTGCCTTCTATATACTATATAAGCAATTGAGACTCATTTAAACTAATAAACGATAAACTCATACACTTATAAACTAATTAACTTAAACTAATGAATTCATAGACTTATGAACTCTAAAACTCATAAATTAATAAACTCTGAACTCTTAAACTCATTTAAACTTATAAACTCTAAACTCATTTAAACTTATAATTTCTAAACTCATTTAAACTTATAAACTAAACTCAAAAACTTGTACACTTATAAACTCATCCATTTATACACTTATAAACTCTAAACTTATAAACTCTGAGTGTGTGTGTGTGTGTGTGTGACACACTCTAAACTCATTTAAACTTATACTCTAAACTCATTTAAACTTATAAACTCAAAACTCAAAAACTCGTAAACTACTTTAAACTTCAAACCACTTTAAACTTCTTAAGTTTAAAGCTTCCAGCTCCCAAGCAACTCTATAGCAACCAAACTTGAGTACCCTAGCAACCGTTTTGCAAGACCTATATCTCTGTATCAGAACATAGTATAGAGATGAGGTTTGGCTCTTTTGACTCATGCTAGCAAACAGCACTTCTAACATGCTACACATGCTAGCAGTGAATAGCTACATGCTAATAGCGATTAGTTAAGTGCTAAATCATGCCAAGATCATGCTAAGAACTCTATAAAAACCCCATAGTAACCATATGTGACAACTACCAATCACCTAGTAACACCATAGCAACTGCCCAGAACACCCTAGCAACCACCTAGCAACACCCTAGCAACCACCCAGAACACCCTAGCAACTGCCTAGCAACCACCCAGAACACCCTAGTAACCGCCTAGCAACCACCCAAAATACCCTAGCAACCGCTTAGCAACACCCTAGCAACCACCCAGAACACCCTAGCAACCACCTAGCAACACCATAGCAACCACCTAGCAACACCCTAGTAACCACCTAAAATACCCTAGCAACCACCTAGCAACACCCTAGCAACCACCCAGAACACCCTAGCAACCGCCTAGCAACCATCCAGAATACCCCAGCTACTACCTAGCAACCACCCAGAACACCTTAGCAACCCACTAGAAACACCCTAGCAACTTTTTAACTTAAAACTACTTTAAACTTCAAACTAATTTAAACTTTAAACTAAAAACTTAAAACTACTTTAAACTGTAAACTAAATTAAACTTCAAACTACTTTAAACTTTAAACTAAATTAAACTTCAAACTTCTTTAAACTTTAAACTAAATTAAACTTCAAACTACTTTAATCTTCAAACTACTTTAAACTTTCCAGTCCAAACTTTCTCAAGCCAACTTAAAGTTTGTCTCGACAAACTTTTTAATCTAGTTTTATTTGTTATTTGCTTTTTTCGACATAAAAGCAACAAAGTGAATTGATTTTATTGTGTAGTATTAGTAGCCTACTTTTTGAACAGGATTCTGTGATAACAGTGATAATTTTTGGCACTATAATAATTAAATGAAATGTTCATGCCATTTCATCTCTAGTTATGATCAACTATGATCAACTAAAATCAACTAATTATGTGTTTTTTACAGTAGGCCTATAAAAAAATTATATCTGATTCTGTTCTTTTCTCTGACACGCGTTGTTGGGTCTGGAAGGTTACTAATGTGATTTTATGTGGTTTTATCTGTAAATTAAGTAAATGCTTTTTCAATTACTGAATTCATTGAAATAAAATTAATTCTTTGATTTGAATATTTTTTTGGCAATGCGTCGTGTAGATCTCAAATTTCAATCTTTATGGTCTTAAAATGTCTTAAAAAGGTCTTAAATTTGTCTAACTGAAACCTGCAGGAACCCTGTCCACAGCAACTCTAGGGGTCAACACAATTTCTACACAGTGTGCAATACATAATCATTGAGACACACATATCTGCGTTAACTGGTGTTAAAATTGGTGCAAAACAAATAATGTGTAGTCATTAATTTCACTATGTTGATTTATGTATTGTATTAAGAATTCAAACAAGACCGGTTATCATGTTAAATGTTTATTGTTTTCAATTATCATCATACTTACGTACTGGAACATTTTCCCATACCAAACAGACGAAACCCGGTCACAGTAACTGCCACCATTTTTAAATTTCTGTTTCCCGCCAATAGAAGGCACCGTTAATTGTTCTCATGTCTGAGGGGGAGACTGATGTTCTGGTGGTTCTTCGTTAAACATTGTTAAACATTTAATTGAGTTTGTTTTGTTTCCAATGTTTGTATATTTTAGTATTATTCTAACAGTTTATGTCTTTGTTACTGTTAGACCTATTTTTTTTGTATTTTTTTTTCTTAAAGCAGCATTATGCAGCTTTGCCGATGCCGCTTTTTGCTTGCAGGTTTCTCTATAGAGCTCCCCCTACAGCTTCGGAGTAGATATTTGACAACACTGTCGTCAAAACTCGTTGGCGACTCTCCCCCCTCCCATCTTCTCCCGCTGGTCATGTGCATTTGTTTTCAAAGAACCCGGCGAATGCACAGAGCCATGTCCACTGAGGTATGTATGATACACAGAAGGCTAGCATATAAATGTTTAGATAGTGTATGTTGCAGTGCCGTAAAGCAATTCGTTATATTGCGAGACCTGATATCACACGATACTTCCTGACACTGAGGCCGGCGGCCCGGCGGCCCGACGGCCCAAAGTTGCAAGGGTGGTTTTTCATCTCACAGGCGTTAGGGTGGTGCGAGACGACCACCATTCAACCTCATATAACATATAACTATTCCAATGACTCCGAAGCTGTCCGGTTAAGATAAAAAAGTTACTTAGTTCACCTTTAAATTTCTTTATTACCTTTAATTACTAAATGGTTTAGTCCAAGTGGGAGGGGCTTATCCTTTTAAAGAGGGCCTCTCAGTGTTGAAAGGAGCTCCTAGAGTGAGTTGGTTTGAGTTGGTTGCTCAGTTTTGGGTCAATTTATTGGCATAGCCAAAATCTTTGTTTGCAGTTAACTTTGAACAGTTCATTTATTTATTTTTTTATTTATTTTTCTTTTGGATTTTCACTGTAAATATCATTTGCACTCTACTGGAAAGTCTTTATTTTTCACTTTTTGGGAATAAACACTGAACTTTTGACTTCATCAGCACATCACTTCATTTTTTTTTTTTTTTTTTTTTTACGCCTCCATCGGCCAGTATATTCAGAGCAGTGGTGCTGCAACTGCTTGAACATCTTTGGGGCCTCTTTGTGGCAGTTGGTACACCCCTGTCTCTGTTACAGACACATTTATTGCATCCTGGCACTGACATTTACAAACGCTGAAAGTAATGAAACACAAATGTCATTAACAAACACTAGACAGTGGTGAAGACTTTTCAGTGTAGTTATGGCAACACAAGAGAAACAACAATAGAAAAGATTACAACACTAAAAACATTTTTCAGATAAAACAAATATGGCCTTTTTATTTTGGTTAATAAAAAGATTCATACATACAAACAAATTCACGTACAAAAAAATTATGTACAGGTAATAGCCTCAGATGTAAGTTTGTGTGAATGTGTTGGAAGAAGTTTGTGATCAGATACATTTGCCAAACCATACAGAGTTCATAAACTAAGCTCACATAGTTGGATTTTTGCTCATTTTAATGTTTTGGTAATATGTCTCATGTAATACCACAGGTGTCAAATTGGCAGATGAGCAGATCTCTGTGAAACGGGTCGCAATGGTTTTATCAGCCTAAAACGTGAGAATATTTTCCTTACAGAGCTCCACACGCGGTTTTTCGCTGATCTATGTCTGTGTGGTGCAGGTGAGTGTTTTGATGATTTTCGGTCACATACACACTTTAGTTTGGACCTTCAGTGACTGGAAATGAAAAGAGAGCGTCACGTCACCTCCGTAACGCAGTTATGGTCGAGGTTGGTTGTCTATGAGTTTGTGATTGTGAGATCCGCCTAAAAGAACGGCCGGAGTGAGACTCTCTAAGCAACATAGATTCCTAATGAACGAGTAAAATATAAAGAAAATAGTTAAATAGAATAATCAAATCTATTGCTTAACTATTATAAATGACCAATAACCAATTGGCATTCTAACCTAAATTCGAGGTCATAATAAAATTGAGTCGGATAAAAGTTTAATTGGAATTAAATTACTTTGCCACGCTGAAAAGACAGTAAAACGCAGTAACCTTCACCTGCTTATCGGAAAATGTCAGAAATGGTTAATACAAAGTTTACTGCAGAACAACTCGTTGAGTCAGTGTAAAATAAACAGTTATGGAGATGTAGAAATTAAAGTTTAAGCTCCAATCTCCTCCTGAATATCCCCCCAAAAACTCTGTTGGTGCCTCAGTGACTTCGTTTAGTGAAGCTGTCAATCACAACTGTCAGTCATGAGGTCACATTCCCATTTTTACAGCATCAAATTAACTAAGACCAAACGTATTTTAAAAAACGAACACAAACTTATATCAGCGTGATAAAAACTACCTAAAATGGAGGTTTGGCTGCCGTAGTACGAGTCAGACACATGGTGCTCGGAGTATAGACCCCTTTTCAGTTGGTAAACATGGTGACGTTTTTCTGTGGGCGGGGCTTAGCTGGAGGCAGAACGATCCCTCTGGCCGCTTCACTAACGTTAGTGTGCAAGTTTTGTTAGCTTGTTTTTTAACAATGACTGGAGAAAATCTGATTTTATGTTAATGTGCAAGGTCACTCACTGTCCAGGAACACGATTGTTATTTGCAAAAGTTAATTTTAACGGACATCCCAGATTGGCTGACCCGTACACTCAGTTAATGGATGGACGATCTGACAGGATTAACGTTAACGCTACCTCTGGTTGAGTGGCCTGACTCCTACACCGACCTGATAGAGAAACTGAGGGTAAAGAGAAACTGAGGGCATATACATATTTAGATGCCTATAATTGTACTAAATGGTCACAAGACTTGTGTGGTAGCCTACGATCCGCAGTTCTGCCTCGCCAGCGCCAAGGCCAGACAGAAGACGACAATGTAAAGAGTGACATTACGGTGCAATTTTAAAGATGTGAATATTTTCTAGAAATAAAAATTCCAGATACAGCATATTCATTTTTTAACTATGTTTTTGATTACACTTTCTTACCAGGTTCTTCAAAAAGTTCAGTCACAATCAATCAAAACAATCTATACAATCATAGATGATTCACAAATAAATCACAATAATTTAGAAAACATTATGCGATAAAATTTCAAATTGGAGCCTGTACTCCGTCGATTCTTGCACCCAACAACACAACAAGATGACATTTAATAACAATAATAATATTTTAAGCTCCTTATTATGTAGCCGAATCTGTGCTGGTTTGTATTGGCCGCCTCCAGTTTTCCGTTTGTTTTGCCTCCAGCTAACGCTGTGACGTAATTGTGACGTTGGCGCAAAAGGGGTCTATTCTGCAAACTGCAGGTGTGACGCAGGTGAGGGAAAGGCGGAGCTGTAGTGCTTAGCTGTTTGTGTGACGAAGTAGTGCGTCTCGGTCTTAATCTGCGTTTTCCCACTGTCTGAGCCCAAGTGCTGCAGGGACGGCAGTGCCTGGCGAATGTGCCAGTCGGGCAGTCGAGGGACCACTAGTGGCCACTAGAGATTTGGAGATGCCGTAAGCGTACGGCAAAGCTGAAGACATGGTGCTTGCGCCACCTGATGCCTGCAGGTACTGGTCTAACTCATTTACGTCGAACGGCTCCATGTTGGCCATTATATCATGGCTGATCTCACCAATGTCCACGTTACCAAAGGTGGTGTAGACAGGCTGTTCCCAGTGCGACGGCGGCACGGAGCCGGGATCCAGGACTGGCCTCTGTGACAAGCCCATGTAAGAGAAGGCGGAGTAGAGGCCGGAGGTTTGGCTTTCGTCTGCTTCCAGCCCCAAAACCCTCCTGGATTTTCCCTCCTGCAGTTCCTTCTTAGAAGTGGTAGGGGGCGTCGGAGGCCTGTGACTCTTACCTGAAACAACAAATGGAAGAGATTGAATGTAGTGTCTGTGTGTGAGTGAGTGAGTGAGTGAGTGAGTGAGTGAGTGAGTGAGTGAGTGAGTGAGTGTGGGTGGGTGTATGTGCATGAGTGTGTGTTGATAGATAGATGAGTTTGTTAGTTTAAATTTCACACACAGACACGCTCACTAACTCTCTCACACACACACACACACACACACACACACACACACACACACACACACACACACACACACACACACACACACACACACACACACAGTGTGTCAAACTGTTGACCTAGGTCGGGGGTGCAATAACAGTGTTTATTATAAAAATATTATATTAGTTTTAAGTTTAAAGTAGTTTAAAGTTTAAATTTGTTTAACCCTCTGGGGACCAGGGTGTTTTTGGGGCCCTTGGGATGTTTTGACATGCCCTGACATTTGTGCTTTTTTCAGTTATTTATAAACATGTTAATGGCAAAGGTGTAAATTCACTCTATATTGCACAAACGGGGCTACCATAATATGTGAGCAACATGTATGTACATGTTTGTATTTTTAAGAGAATAATGTTTATGCGTGGTTATTGAAAAAAATAAAAATGAAAGTTGCTGAAATAAGACCACAAAACACATACTAAATATGTGTCCACAATACTTTTGACTAATGGATGTTGTCGCTTCGAGTTCTGGCTTCAAAATGATGTGAAAATAGTCTTGCTTTCGTTCACATAAAACAATACATTGATTTAAACTGTGTAAGACAGGTTTTGCTTGGAAAGCCAATATGCGAGGGGGGCGTGAACGAGGAGTGGTTTACACCTGAGAATACAATGTCCCACCCACTCTGCATAATGAGCCATTCATTCAGGTGTGACACTGACTGAGCCACAATGCAAGGACAAAATATATATTTAGAAGAAGACTTATATTGACCATTTAAGATTTTGCTTACATCTATCTTGTAAATATGTTTTGCTATTTTATTAAGAAGGTTACAATTACAACAATAATTAAAATTTAAACAATATTTCAAGTGTACACTTTCTTTATAAAAAAATGATTCTAGGCCTACATGTTATCATATGTTTTGCTATTTTATTAAAAAGGTTACAATTACAACAATTACAATTTCAACAATATTTCAAGTGTAATCTTTCTTTGTAAAAAAAAAAAAAAAAGATTATAGGCCTACATTTTATCATATGTATTCATTAGTTTGAATATAGCCAACATTGGAACATCTAACATCTTAGTTGATGACTTTATTTTTGACAATATATATATTTGATGTGGCAGTATATTCTACAGTAAAAACTGTACCCAAATCTAGTCAACAAAATGTTGTCTTTCATATTTCGCCTGACTATAACGTTGTTTTTAAGAAATATTATGGCATATAAATAGAAATATTAGGGCATATTTTATTTCAACATATTTCAGTCGATTTTTACTCATCTCAGTATAGCCAAGCATTTTAGTTGTTTAAAGCGGTTTATTCTTTCACACACAGACACGCGATTCATATTTAGGTCAAACAGGCAAACATTCATTCGTGGTATTCAAATGCAAATTCTGAGAACCTGAAGGGTACATATCTTTACAAATATGTACCCTTCATTCATCTACAGAAACGCGATTCATCTTTTTGCGGTTTACATAGGTCTATGTAACAGGGTTAAAAAGAACATTTGATTTAAAGAGTATTGTGTGAATTTCATAAAATAGGGCATTTGGTTATATTTATGGTGTTAGAAGGCTTCCCTCCTGTGGCTATTAATAGTACTGCAGATATTGAATTTTGTCGCTCTTCTCTTGCCGTACCGCAGCAGATTCAAGTGTCGACGCTGTGGGTATGTATGGTTTTTCATGCTCTGACGCATTAACAAATTAATTGTGAAAATGATACGTTTCAAGTGAATCTTTTCGACGCAATATATGTCATACATATATGTGAACATATAGATAATGCATTTAGCACTTTAACATGCTTGTTGAGAGTATTATAAGATGTATTGAATTTCCATGTGCGTCACACGTGCGAGCACGGATTCATTTCTCGTGACGATTGCGTCTGTCTTAACTATCTGACGATTATTTGTATTATGAGTTGAGTGAATGTGAAATTTCTATCTTTCTAGTTCATATGTCTGCAGTCTGTCATCAGCCAAATGTAAATTGTCTGTCTTCTTGTTGTTTCCAAAAAAAAGGTATGTTGCTTTCGAGTTTATTCTGTTATAATTGTTAACAAATGTTATTTGACAATTAATGAAGAATTACTGATGTTGTCTGCAATTAACTATTCTGTACATTTACACTATGTACTTATTATAAGTATTATGTTAAGTTTTTCACATTGTATATCATTACTATGTGTTTAATGTGAATAATACGAGTTAGTGGTAACAGCAGCAGATTCAAGTGTCGACGCTGTGGTTCATATGTCTGCAGTCTGTCATCAGCCAAATGTAAATTGTCTGTCTTCTTGTTGTTTCCAAAAAAAGATAAATACAAGCTGAACCTCATTTGTGAGTGTGTCCTTCCACATCCGTTACACCTACACTAACGTTATTCCATAACGTTATTCCACATTAACACTTGAGAAAAGATAGCTTAGCCTACCTCACTCCTCAGCGGGATCTATTGCTCACTGTTTGTTATGTAGGCTATATTATGCCTCACTCGCGGCGCGCTGTGTTTACAGCTGATGGGCGAAAGTTTCACAGGACTGAAATGGTTCTCAGAATTTGCGTTTGAATAGCGCGCGCTCTCCGGGGCGTGGTCACATTACATTTGAACGAGCTCTAATGAGCTCAAATGGAATCGCTCTCTTTTAATACAGATTTCACAAGCAGGGAATATTTGTTTTTTATAAAAAATTACTTAATTTAGAAGATGCGATCTCAAGCTTGATGTCCGTGGGTATGTTTGCCTGTTTGACTGAATTTTCGCGGAGTTACAGATCATTTTCGAACGCGTTTCAAATTGGAGTTCACGGACAGAGAGAGTGCAGAACTCACATCATGTTAATTTTTCTTTATTTGGCAAAAAGCAAAACACTTTATTTTTATTGTGAGTACACAGAAAAAAAATAGAAACTGAACAGGATCGATTGATGTATAACACGAAAATGAAAGATCAAAATTAACAGAGCATTATGAACTTAATTTACATTGCTAAAAAAAAAAACCGAGCAAAACGCACGGGCGCGTTTTTTGTCCCCAGAGGGTTAAAGTAAACTATTAAAGTAATATAAACTTGAATTTATAATTCATAACAGTGTTTGTTTATTTATTGAATTCATAAACTAGTTAGTTTAATAAAACTAATTTAAACTTCAAACTTCTTTAAACTTTCTGGTCCAGCTTTCTCAAGTCAACTTAAAGTTTGTCTCGACGAACTTTTTAATCTAGAATGTACATTTCCTGAAGAAAATGTGAGTGGTGCTTGCAGTGGCAAAATTCGGCACGGTTGCTAGGGTTTTACTAGGCATTTGCTAGTTTGTTCTGGGTGGTTGCTATTGTGTTGGTAGGCAGTTGCTAGGGTATTCTGAGTGGTTGCTATGGTGTTGCTAGGTGGTTGTTAGGGTTTTCTGGGTGGTTGCTAAGCAGTTGCTAGGGAGTTCTGGGTGGTTGCTAGGCGGTTGCTATGAATTATATCTATCTACTTTAAACTACTTTAAACTTAACTACTTGGGGGCGCTGTGGGCCACGGACCGAGATGGTAGCTTAGTTTGAGTGCTCCCCGCGACTTTGCAAAATATCTTGAAAATCTGACTTATTCATGCTTAAAACCGGGTCAGCACGATGTCTAAACAATCGACCATTGAAGACTGTGGGGTCACTTAGCACCTAGCTGCGGTGCTAAGTGATCTGCAGTCTCTACGTACCACTGTTTCTTCGATCAACACAAAGATAAGTGCTGAGGATGACTTTGGGAATAAGCTTGACAATGTGGAGAAACGTATAACTGAGATGAATGGCTCTGTTGCTGCTGTGCAGAGAAGTTTTGCTGATCTAAAAGCGGATATCATTGCTAATGATAAGCGGCTAACGGAGGCTGAGGACCGGATAGGGACAGCCGAAGATGACATAGAAAGGGTGAAACTGCAGCTGACTGATGCTGTAAAACGCATTGCTTATTTGGAGTCAAAGACGGAGGACTTGGAGAAGCGCGGGAGACTCAAGAATTTGAGGCTTGTGGGACTACCAGAGTCAGCAGAAAAAACTCGACCCATGGTGGAGTTCATTCAACACATGCTACCAATCTGGCTGGGTCTTGATACCTCTAGAACCTTCGTCTTGGAACGAGCACACCACACTTTGGCGAAACCGAGGCCGGGTCAGAGCAGAGCGGTAATCATTCGTTTTTCACTATTTCAAGATCGGGAGTTTGTGTTTCAAACAGCCAAAAAGCGTGTGATCACCCACGAGAACCACAAGATCTTCTTTGCACAAGACTTCAAGAGTCCATTCAACGCAGTGAAGAAAAAGTTCATTGAGGCTGGATCCTTTAGGGGATTTTAATTACATCCTTGCAAGATGAGGATTCTTCACGAGGGGAAAATAATTATTTTCTCCACACCTGAAGAAGCTGAGGACTTCCTATCGAGCTAGATTTGTAATTTAAATACGGCCACGGAATGTAGGTAACCGTACTGGACTTCACTTGAGGACAAAAAGGTGCAATATATATATTTTTTTATTTTCTTTACTTTTTATATAATAGTTGCACTTTATATATATATATATATATATATATATATATATATATATATATATATATTTATTTAATTTTTTTCTGTACGAGGGCTCTAATTACCATATCTGGTGGACACTTTTTGTTACGCACCAATAGGGCTGGGTTTCGATTCAAATTTCAAGAATCGATTCGATTCCGATTCTCAAGATCTTGAATCGATTATCATTATTCGATCCGATCCGATCTTCGAGATTTAGATAAGTGTTTTTTTTTATAAAAAAGCCTTTTTTTCCAGCTGTTACCTGAATTACAGGACTGTAGTTATGCAACATATTGATACTATTATTATAGACATTCAACTGCAAATTAATGGAGTATTGATGGTTGTAACTGCACTGGTGTAGACGACAGAGAACGCAGAGGTATATTAGCAGCAGTAGACCGATTATTTAGACGCGAACCTGATGTATTATTAAAAATGACATTAAAAATTTTCCAAAAAGCTCCTACAGTTCAGATGCAAATGCATCTTTATTTTTTATTTTAATGATCAACATTTAGAACACATTTGTTCTAAGCCAGTGCAAATGTAAACAGATTGTTGGTTACTGGCTTCACAGTAAACAGACAACATTACACAGAATGTAAATAAAATTTGAACTTACAAAACCTTTAGAAAACACAAGTGTGTCGCAGTTCAAGTACTCCAGGTATAAGACATTAAATTGCCTTTAAAGTGTATTTGTGTAAACTGGTCATTTTAAACTAAAATAGTAGATAAAAATAAATAAAAACTGGAAAAGGCCTTGCCTATTAAAGTGCAAATAAAAATAAACTGGAAATTAAACTTGTCTTAACCCAGAGTGTGAACTGCCATCACTCAGGAATGGAAAGATTCTTCTGCAGGAACAGTAGCTCATTGAAATGCCCAGGTGTAAGGCAACTTCTTTTGGCAGTAATGATATCACCTGCAGTTGAAAAAACCCTCTCAGATGTGACGCTGGTTCCTGGGACACAGAGATATCGCTTTGCCATGCGAGCCAAAAGAGGATACTCCTTTTCATTCTCCCGCCACCAGATGAGAGGATTGTCCTGCAGTCCCGCAGGTCTCCTTGCCCTGTACCTTTTGATCTCGTCTTCTGCCTCTGCCGCTTTAGTTTTCTGTGGTCCTACTTCCTGTTGTGGTCTGTAGGCTTCCCCAAGGAGAGACTCCAAAGCACTGGATTGCTTGAATTTCTTGGGTGCCGGAGGTTGGGGTTCCACCTCTTCCTCCATTCCATCAACTTCATTAGCAGCATCATCTTACTGTGTAAGAAGAGAGAGAGAGGATTTGTATTTTATGGAGGTGTGTGTGAGTGAAAGAGAGAGTGGACTTTTTCCACTGAGTTTCTTTTTAAAATGATTACTTACATTATATGCATCTTCCTCCATCCCACGCACTGCTTCAGTCTGGAGTCTGGAGAAGGTCCTGTCTCGCTCCTCCTCATTCAGGAATGGCAGAGCTTTGAAACGTGGATCAATAGCTGAAGCTACGTCCAGCATGTCCTTCTGGTTTACATACCTGGAATTTAAATTTCACACATTTTGATAAATTTATCCCCCCTGAGGAGGACAATAATGTCTTTAATGAAGTTTCCTTTATATATATACACACACACACACACACACACACACACACACACACACACACACACACACACACACACACACAGAGGCCTACCTTGTGCTTAAGTTTTTCTTGATCTCATCCTTCGAGTCCTTAAAGTGTAAGTTGCAGGTTAACCACCACAACCAATTAATGTGTAAATTAAGTGCTCAATATGTATATATGTAAACATTTCTGTCTTAAAATGCGTTAAAATAACATTTATTGGGGTTTCTTCAAGGTAGCGCGTTTTTACAGCAACTGGGTGATGACGTCATAGAAGGAAGTTGCAACCATACTCCGCTAGACTCCTACTGTTTGTGGCTCAATTATTGAGAACGACTGGGAGACTGGGGAGGTGGGAAACTAGTGTTGTCAAAATACCGGTACTTCGGTACTGAAAATGTGACGGTACCAGCATTTCTGTAGTACCGGGTATATTCGGTACCCAGTAATAGGCAGCTGCGTTAAGTCGCTTCCATGTTTATCTAAGCACGGGACTCCAGACTAACTTTTATTACTATGATGAGCACTGTAGCCGATATATACCACGAGTGTCTGTGTATATTAAACTGCAGAAATACTATTTAAATATTAACATTGCATGTTCTTTGTCTCTGTGTGAATGAATGGCGCAGACGCGCGGTGTCATTTACCACACACACACACACACACTGAAGCACGAGTGATGCGCGCGCTGTGACTATGGCTGGGTCTTTACTCATCAGCCCCCACTCCTTCATAGCTTTGGTTAACATTTCAGCTAGACTGACAGAGCAGAGCGATGGTCCGTTTGAACTTCGGTTGTCTGCAGCACGTAAGACACGAGGTTCCAGAGCTCGTCTATGTAGTGTTCTGTCACACTCATGTAAGATTCCGTAGCTACGGATGTCCAGGTGTCACTCGTAATGCCCACCCTCACTGCGGTCTTATGCTTACACATTACACAAAGATCCTTTTCATTTCAAATGAAGCAATGCTGAATAGTGTACAAGATAAGGTTAAAAAATTCCATCAATAAATGCTTTATTAATGGTAAGTCATGTCAATAAAGAGTCTACAAATGTTAGTAACACATCAGTTGATGTTAAAAATAGTGTACACTTTACAATAAGGTTCACTCAATCCATTAATAAATGACAAAGGCATTTTGTTAACATTTAATGACCTGAGTCTGAAATATTCAATTCCTCAAAAACATTTTTTTTAAGTACTTACAATTGAAACATTTTATTTCATCAAAGCATTGTGATGCCCTTCGGGAGCCGCTGCTGTCCTGTCTGGAGGATATTATGATAAAGCATGAACATGGGAAACAGCAAATTTCTATATTATATGCTATACTTATCTCATATGATAAGGAATCCAGTAAAGATAGAATGAGGGCTTGGAGTTTGGATATTAAAGAGGATATCGAGGAAACTGAGTGGTCAAAAGCATGCTTAAAAGCTCAAATACAAACGATTAATACAAGAATGAAGCTATTGCAACATAAATGGTTGATGAGGACATACATAACCCCTGAAATGCTTAAACAAATGGTCCCCGGACCTTCCAGACACGTGTGAAATGTTTAATTGAGTAGCGAACTTTAATTCACTGTGTATGGAAGTGCCCTAAATTGGTAACTTTTTGGAAAATGGTTGTCTGTACCCTAAGTAATAACACAAAAACCCAAATACCGTGCATTGCAAAACTTTGTATTCTGGGGATATACCCAGATCATCTTTCTATCAATAACAATCAGAGGACTCTTATCGACTTTGGCCTCCTGCAGGCCAGGAGGATGGTTGCTTTGAGTTGGAAAGAGACTGAAATATCTTCTGAACACTCTTGGATCAAGGAGATGGCAATGTGTGTTACTTTAGAGAAGTTAACGTACATTACAAGGGGTAAAGCACAGCAATTTGAAAAGATGTGGGCACCTTTAATTGATTTCCTTAAGAAATAAGAGGGTGCGTGTATTAATGTTTTGAGTGTGACATATTTTTGTTCTGTTTTGTTTTATTTTAATTACTGCTGCTTTGATCAACATATTTGGAATGTTTTTGTAACTTATTTTCCTTTTGGTGATATAATTTTTGTTATTTGGTTATTGTTTGTTTTATTGGAAAATCAATAAAAAACACTGTTGGAAAAAAAACTTCAAACTACTTTAAACTACTTTAAACTTTAAACTAATTTAAAGTAAACTTTAAATGACCTAGGTCAACCAGTTTCAAAGCATGTCTGTTCATTATTCTTTTTTTTTTTTTAGAAAAGCCAGCTGGGTAGTTTTGGTTCATTATCATTATTTTGTTTAAGCTTGCTTTACCGGGCTGATAACAGAAAGACAAGAGTACCATCCCTGCCTCCCCTCAAGCAGTCTCTCTCACTATCAGTGGCGGCCTTGGGCATCTGGAGGCCCGTTTCAATAACTAATATGGGGCCCTACCCACATAAAACATACACATAATAGAGCAGAAAAAGCAAGGATTCCTGTTGGTTTGCATCAATGGTATATTATTTTATTACATGCACTTTCAGCTTAATGAACAGGCAGCTCAACATAGAAATAATCCAACCTTATTTGATTAAAACTATATACAATTATACAGCGTTTTACGTTGGAATAAGCCTCGCCCTTTCATGCAGGGCGACTTAACTGCTTAACTGATTTGCGCAGTATATTTTCAGCTGTCTCGGCTGACTTTAAAAAACAGCTCAAACATTCCCTCAACTTGAATTATTTAACAAAAAGCAAAGAAGAAAAAGTGTCTGACTGACACTGAACCGAACTTATCATAAATAACGACGGGATCCACGTTATTTCAGTACCACGCCTTTTGCGGGGGCGGTAAATGTCACCATGGTAACCGCGGCGCAAGTTCGACCAAACAGAGATGTCAGTGTTTTGCTTAGAATTGTGGGTAGTGTTAGCCTGGCAAGCCAGACGTACATCAAGATGTTTAGTCTGGAAACTCACCATAGACACGGTCAATCTGATGGGCGGGATAAACGGCTGTCTTTCAAATTCCCTCTGCACGCAATAGGACAGCGCTTCAACCAACCAGAGCGTTCTCCCACCAGCGGAGCTTAGTTGATAGATTCAACTTTTAAATCTGGCCGACAAAACTACGAACACATCTTCCTTTTTGTAAGAATGACTTAAGTGCCGTTCTTTGTTCTTTTCTCAAAGAAAAACTTAACTCCAACTCCTCCAGAGTTGCGGCCAAAGCCGTTTCGAAAGACCGTTGTTCTCCATCCGCAGCAGCCATTCTTTGTTTTCAAGTGGCAGGTAACCGTCGCAACTCTGTCGTCATATGTTAAGCCCGCCCCCGCCTACTCTATACACGACGTGATTGGTCTGACCCAATTTAGGTTTTTGCAGCAAAAAGGTCTATTGAGAGTGTCTAGACCCACCCTGGCTGCAAAATAATTTTGCTGCCGCTAGGGTGCGTCTAGATTTCTAGGCTAGGGTAGTGTAGTATTTCTCCAGAAGATCACAAATAACAAGGTTGATTTCATACCTTGTGGCTTTTATAGGAGCAGAAACTTTCGTTTCACAACCTCGTAGCTCGTGGTCAATCTACCTCGGATGGTTTAAACATTATGGCTGAAAATCAATATCCTACGGAGAAAATGAATGGGATTTTGCTGGTCTGTTGGGGCCCCCCTTGGAGGGTGGGGCCTGTTTCAATTTAAATAGGTGAAACATAGATAAGGCCGCCTCTGCTAACTATACACACAAATAATTCTTTCAACAGCCACTTAAAACTCTAACTTGATACACAAAGTAATATTAAATTCCCTACAATAGAACTTTCAAATTAAAACCCTTACGACAATATATAATACATTATTCAAGTAACATTTCTAAGGTTATCTTTAGTTTAAATGCTGGATTCACTTAACCTTTGTTATCCAAATTTTCTCTTTAATTTTTTATTATTGATATCAAAAATGCATCCTGTGAATGAATAAAAACTAAAATGGCTTGCCATAGCATGTCACTGTGTTTTAAATGATAATAGCAATACTTGATGCAATACTTTATTTAGTGAGGGATGTGCACCCATATTGACCGTCAAGACGGGGCAGGATATACCATATATGGACACCGCAGACCTATGCTGCAGGAAGCCCGCCCTGCCCCTCTCCCCCTCATATTCAGTGCAGAAATGTAGTGCACACGTGAGTTGCTCTGTTGTTGACTACCAGAATCAACATGTAAATGTGTTTTCTCTCCCAAGAACGGACCAAGCTGTCAGGGACCAGTTAATTTTTAATGACGCGGTTCCTACAACCCTTCCCACTGGCTTAACGTTAGGTGTCTGTGCTAATCATTTTACGCCGGAATCGTTCACAAATTTGGGGCAATATCAGGCGAAGTTGGCATCGAAGCTCCGTTTGGAGCATAAAGAAAAAGATCACGTTACATGTCTGTAGAAGAAAAATATTGAATGTCTAAAAAACCACAACGTGAAACAAGGCAAAAATACCACATGATAGCAAACGTTGATCTCAATAACCACTGTAAGCTGATCAGAAAAGTAGACTACATCTCCATTAATGTAATCTACATTAAATAAAAGGTATAATGTATGTCTCAGTCAAAATGATTGTCTTTACCATTCAGAGACATCTTGATGTAGACGTCCTTCCATCGACTCTACATCTTCCCTTTCCAGCTCAGGTTCAGAGTCTGGCTCATACATATACGGCTACGGCTGAATTCCGTAGGTCGTGGCCAGGTCGGCTTCATTCACAACTTGTGCCATGATGTCATTTTTGAATGATATGCTGAAGTTACCTGCGGTGTCAACCCCCCTCCTTCCTGACACCAATCAACACGCCCCTCATTTGCATTATTAAAACTAGTGCAAAATGCCCGTGCAAAATCAGTTTTTGTGTGTGTTTTTAGTAATTGTTGGTTTGGTGCCCGTGAAAGAGACTGTGAACGCATTGAATTCAGGGAGCAGTTCAGGGAGCAGGCTAGGTTACTACAAATGATGGCTGTGAATAAACTATAATATTCAGAACTAAACAGTGTAGCTGACAGAGTGTTTATGTATACCACAACCTTCTAAGTGCTAGTGCAAAATGCCCGTGCAAAATCAGTTTTTGAGTGTGTTTTTAGTAATTGTTGGTTTGGTGTGTTTGAGTGCTCATTGTTACAATTACACAGCAAAAGTTCAGTGACATTTTTATTTGTGCATGGTAGAAAGCACACAGTGAACTCTGAGAAAGCGCTATGCTTGAGCAAACAGTTTGTGAATAGGCTACTACAAATGATGCCCGTGAAAGAGACTGTGAACGCATTGAATAGGATATGTTTAGTTGGTGAATAGCATAGGCTACTATTACACAGTAGCGACAACGTTAAGCGCACCAGAATGAAATATAATATTCAGAAGTAAACAGCATAGCTGACTTACAGATTCAGTTTACATCCACAAATGAATAAGCGCGTCGATTCAGGGAGCAGTGCAAAGTGCCCGTGCAAAATCAGTTTTTGTGAGCTGATCGCCGTCAAAAAAGTTCAGGAGATATTTCTTAGCGATGGCTGATTTCAACAGTTTCAGTATGATAAAAAATAACTTTTATATTGATTCAATGGATTAATTGCATTTTGGAAAAAAAAGTGTCATGAATTTATTGCATTTTTGGGGAAAAATAATCAGTTTTTATAATAGATCTTTGAAAATCCAAATCTGGATTTGAATTTTTATGCTATTATAACCTAAAGATGCTATGTGAAAGTTTGAAACAGAAAATAGTGGTTTTCATCTTGCCACTTTCTTGGTAAAGAAACACATTTTTACTCAAATTAATCAAAATGGATTTATCACGTTCTTGAACCAAACTATAATATTCAGAAGTAAACAGTGTAGCTGACTGAGTGTTTATGTCAGAATGTTTATTTTTAAACCACAACCTTTTAAAAATGATATATTTAACGATATCTTTAGCATTTCTCATCCAAACAACGTCAAACTCGGCACTGCACTTACTCGTGACCGTGGCAAGACACCTGTCGAGTTTGAACTAACGGTTCGAGAGATATGTGGTTAACAGACACACAGACAGACAGACAGACACGCAAAATGCCCGTGCAAAATCAGTTTTTAAGTGTGTTTTTAGTCATTGTTGGTTTGGTGTTTGAGTGCACATTGTTACAATTACACAGCAAAAGTTCAGTGACTTTTTTATTTGTGCATGGTAGAAAGCACACAGTGAACTCTCCGAGAAAACGCTTGAGCAAACAGTTTGTGAATAGGCTACTACAAATGATGCCCGTGAAAGAGACTGTAAACACATTGAATAGGATAACTTATGTTTAGTCGGTGAATAACAGTAGCGATAACGTTAAGCGCACCAGAATGAAATATAATATTCAGAAGTAAACAGCATAGCTGACTTATAGATTCAGTTTACATCCACAAATGAATAAGCGCGTTGGTTCAGGGAGCAGTGCAAAGTGCCCGTGCAAAATCAGTTTTTGTGAGCTGATCGCCGTCAAAAAAGTTCAGGAGATATTTGCGATGGCTGATTTCAACAGTTTCAATATGATAAAAAATAACTTTTATATTGATTCAATGGCAATGTCATGAATTTATTGCATTTTTGGGGAAAAATAATCAGTTTTTGTAAAAGATCTTTGAAAATCAAAATCTGGATTTGAATTATGTTATTATAAAGATGCTATGTGAAAGTTTGAAACAGAAAATCGTGTTTTCATCGTGTTTATATCAGAATGTTTATTTTTAAACCACAACCTTCTTGAAGCTTCTTTGAATGATACAACCCTCTAATGTCAGAATGTTTATTTTTAAACCACAACATTCTAAGTGCTTCTTTTACTGATATTTTTAACGATATCTTTAGCATTTCTCATCCAAACAACGTCAAACTTGGCACTGCACTTACTCGTGACCGTAGCGAGACACCTGTCAAGTTTGAAATCCATCGGACTAACGGTTCGAGAGATATGTGGTTAACAGACATACAGACAGACAGACAGACAGACAGACACACACACACACAGACAGACAGACGTTTCTGTAATTTATAGAGAGATGACCGTCCACGACAGCCAAAATATCGCATCAGATCTCGTGAGACAATAATGCCTTCAGAAATAAGGGTCAGAGGAGCTCTGTGTTTATTTTTTTTCCACTTTTCTTTTTTAGAAGGGCCTGAAAGACTATAATAGAGCGTGGGTATCCAAGGTAATACTAGGTTATGACTCCTTTAAATGTGACATTTGAGATGTGACATGACAGTTGAGCAGTCTTATTTTCCTAATTTTTTGTAATGCCTTTGAATAATTTGGGGGGCATGAATCGCAATATATATCGCAGAATCGAATTGCAATATGTTAAGAATCGCAATAATATTGAATCGTGGCCCAAATATCGCAATATTATCGAATCGTCACATTTTTGCCAATTCCCACTCCTATTAGATATACAAAATTAATAGATATAAATCATGTTTAACCACTACAGAGACGTCAGAGTCTGCGGCAAACGTCAGAAGGACTAGCTGAGGAAAGGCTGTTCCAGGCGGGGTACAGGAGCGCCGAGCGCCCGGTGTTTGCCTGGATCTCAAAACCAGGATAAAATTTTCATAAATCTTTATAAATAAACCACAGATTTGAGCTTTAAACAACTACATTCTCACCTGAAAAACTCTCAAAACTACATTTCGTGGCACAATAACAGTAGTATTATATTTCAACTGTATATTAAAAAATGGCGCTTCTTATGTTGCCATTCCCCTTGTAGCACGCGCAAGTGACGATACTCTGTCAACCAATCAACGTTCTGCAGTGAGTCTAGCTCCACCCTTTAGTACTGTGCCACTGTGCTAGGAACCACACCTAAGGGTACCTAAAAAGTGGTACGGTACGGTACGGCATTTTGGTACCTTTCATAACTTTTGACAGTGGAAATGCAAATAATTGTGTACCGTTGTTACTTTCCCTATGTTATCAGGAACAACATGTCCCATATCCAATCTCGCGAACCCAATCTTGTGTTTTGTCTCGTCTCGTAAGATAAGTGTCTTTTCACACCCCTAGTCCTCGCTGAATAAGGCCCTGAACATGCCCCAACGCTGATTCAACATGTCGAATCGGCTGTTACAAAGCCGACGAGGACCGATTTCAGCCGAAGGTGCGGAACACACTGAGGTAACTTAGTCGGCCGATGCACAAAAATTGCCCGACGGCCGACCATCGGCTTGGTGTGTTCCAGGCTTTACAGGCACTAGCAGGGGCGGACTGGCCATCTGGAGCACCGGGACTTTTCCCGGTGGGCCGCTGGCCAAAGTGAGCCGGCCCACCCGGTACACAAATATATATATATATATATAGGCTAGCCTATAATTTTTTTTTTTTTTTAAATGGCCGACAAGTGTTTTGTGAGTGGATTGCACTCCCTCCCTGTTAATTAGTTTGGTCTACTCCATTGCGTATCTTGAAACACGCCCCCTTTCACGCCCTGGAACACACCAAGCCGACGCCGATGAACTAGCGCTGATGAAAGCCGACTGTGTTGTCGCCTCGCGTCGCGGGAAAAAAAGCTGCACTTGAACACACCGAGAAAACTACAACCGGCTGTCAGCTAGAATGCGCGTTCTGCGTCTGCGTGTAAATGAGACAACGGTCTATTTCTGCAGATATATTCATCATTCAAAAAGAGAAACCGACGCTGCCGGCTGCAGATAAGTTACACAAACTGTAAACAAAGCAGTGCGTGCTTACCGTTTTGAATATCAATCCTGCTAAACACTTTCTTTATTCCACTCCGTTCATGTTAATATTGAAATATTCGCCAAGGAACACTCAGGTAAAATGAAGCCTTCTGTCTTTGTCGTTTTGACTTCTTTGCTCGCTGTTTTGCTATAATTATCGTGCACTGACTTGTTCACTAACCAGATAATTATTTTATAATAATTTATATAATTATTATAATTGTCCATGGATGACAAGAGGAAGTAAAGAAAAAGTGGAGCTGAAAGGTTACGTGTTAAAAAAAGCATTAGAGGTAGATGCTGTGAAATGCTTCAAATTAACATATTATAGGCCTACATTTGGCGCAAAGAGTAGCAGTTTAGCAGGCTCTTACAGCTCTAGCTCCCCCTGCATAGCTGAAATTCTGTCTTGATAGTTTTATTAATAATGTTGTGTGTCTTAATGTTCTTCTGTTTGTTTCCCTTTGTTTTACAAATATGACCTAATATATGTTGTTACTTAAAATTAATGTTTAAATAGCATTTATTTTTGTATTGTGTTATATTTTTATGCTATAAGTGGTGTTAAAAATTATTCTGCACATTATTGTGCCAATGTGTTATGATGTGGGATGTGGTGGGCTGCTGTGGGCCAGAAAGTCCAGGGCCACTTTTTGGTCCCAGTCCGCCCCTGGGCACTAGAGACGAGGCCTGATATCATAGAACCTGCACTCCCCTCCCCTCCCCCACCCCAATCATGACAGTACATGTCAGGGATGATCATAAAATCATACCTGAGCCTAATCCCGGTTTGACATTCTTGCGTCGATGTGGCTGGTATTTGTACGTTGGATAGTCTTCCTTGTGCTTCTTCCTCAAACGCTCAGCTTCCTCAATAAATGGCCTCTTATCCATCTCATTCAGCTGTCTGAAACACATATGCCAAAAAATATTTTAGAACTTTTTTACAATAGTGAAAGACTCAACAAATGTGACAGATAAGAGAAACAGAACTAGATCCTGTAACCTCATCACTGGACAACAAACATACCATCACAATTAACCCAATGAAATGATAGTAGAATCTTATTTAAATCAAGAGAATATCTACACCTTATCAGTGCTTTTTAAAACACAAGTTAAGCGTCCAATGAAATATAATGCCACCTGACTTTTTTAACTGACATTATTAACTGTTAAATACTGATTCTGGCTCAGATTTCTCCTCTGAGAGTTTAGCACAAGCAGAAGATCATGTTTGTGTCTGATAGTCCAGCTAATGTATGAACCAACTCTGTTGTATTTTGCTGTCATCTGAAGAGCGAGATGTTTGCTCACTCACTCATGAAAGTAAACTCTGTATGAGTTGCCGTTGGCATTCTGTCTCAGGTTAATTGCTCCGTTTAAAGCATGTCTTTTCCAATAAAAATTAGTACCATATTTTATGTCAAAGTTCTGTGGTACTTCACTGCGCTATAGTGATGCCACAGTACCTTTAGTAAGGGTTGTAGGCTAACCTCTCACCTCCAAATATTGCCAAGAATTTTGCTGATCTCACTGTTGTGCAGGGACGGATTTTGATCCGCCAGTTTCTTGCGCACGGCCTGCGACCACACCATGAACGCATTCATCGGCCGTTTCACGTGCAGCTTGCTCTTACTGGGCACGAGCTCCCAGTCGTAACTGCCGAGCACCTGACTGACCGCCTGGCGGATGCCGATCGAAAACCGGTCGTCGTCAGACCTCACAGAGACTCCGGCTCCATCATCTCCAACAACAGGCATCTGAGACGGCTGACCGGAAGCGCCTGAAGAGTGTCCGAGGAACATGGAATGACCTTCCTCCGAGACCCCGGGAGTCTTTTCCATCTGTGATGTACTGTGCTCCTCCGCTGACATCGGTGCTCTCGCTCTCAGGATATAGATCAGAGGAAAAACCTGCAAAAGTCCACACAAAGTTCATTTTATTTAATATTATAGGTGGTCTGGAGTTTCTATGTTACATTTGTATGTTTTTTCTTGTGAAAATCTTTACGCATATAAAGTTTCACTGTAGCTCAAAGGAGCATAAGATCTATTATATTTAGGGCCCAAGCCCTGAAAGGCGACATCTTGATCTCTTGAAATCTTGGTCCATATATCAAACACGCTTGCATGTAATAATATGAAACTCAGTATACATATAGATCTCATCGGGTCGAACAACTTTCGCGCTCTAAGTTTTACAAAAGCCCAACAGGAAGTTGGTTATTATACGTTGTTTGGAAAACACATACAATGGAATGTGAAATACTCCTCCTAGGGAATTCATCCGATCGCCACCAAACTCGGTGTGAATGAAGTCAAGACATTGAGGATGAATTCTTGCGAACGGATTTTTGATATCTCGAACGGTTTGGCTGTGACGAGGAAACGAATTTATGGCGAATAATGGGACACAGGAAGTGTGTTATAACTTCTGCATACATTAACTGATCTTGCTGAAACTTCAGCAGTGTGTTCATTGTAAGAGGCCGTTCACATGGATGTGACTATTCGCTAGTTGCATAACAACGGAAATAGAATTTCCTGGTTATCTGCGGTGAGCTAGACCACTTCCGGCCACTGCTTCCATCAATAGCGCTTGCTTACTTAACTGACCGTCCAGCGTAGTGTAAAAACAAAACATGAGTATTTTTGGTATTAAAGCCGTTTAAACGTTTGAAACTTCAGCACCAAGTAAAAAAGTTGTCTCTTCACTGCTGTGTACCGCTATGTAATAATTCATTGTGGTATAATTCCGTCCTGAGTTTCCATCTTTTCCCTGTGGATGAGGAGGTGAACTCTGTGTGGAAAGCAAAGATTCGGCGGGAGAACTTCTCCAAGACTGACGGTACTCGAGTTTGTAGTGTTTATTTTCTACCTGGGGATTTTGAGGGGCCGAGACGTTTAAAGAAGGGTGCACTCCCATGTCTGTTCTCCTGGAACAGTTTTTCTCTTCCGGCACCCAGGCTCAATGTCTGGCAATGTCGCCCGAGACCTCCGACCCCAGAGTTACTGCCGGCGGACATGTCTGAAGAAGAGGACAGCGTTCAGCCTATGGAAGTCACCGTTGCCGACCATGATTACTGTGTCACTCCCAACTCCTCCGTGGTCATTTATGAGCTGATGAGGGACAACGAAAAACTCAGGGGGAGGGTTGAGGAGCTTGAACACCAGCTAGAGTCTATGGAGATGCGGTCTACTTTTGGAATCCAACGCATCGCCGGATCCGACGAGGATATTCGCTTTTATACGAGGTATGTTTATTATACTGATTGCCCCTTGTGTGTGTGTGTCCACAGATCTGTTAATGTTAACTTCTGTTTATTATTATCATTGTTTATTATAACCCAAATGTGTTAAGGTCTTGTTGTTATTCACTTTTATTTCAGATTTGCATCTTACAAATCTTTCCTGGCCTTTTGGAAACAAGTGGAGCCAGCTGCAAACACAAAATTTGTCAGAATCTCCTCAGCAAATGCTGCCTCTGCCAATGCTGCCTCAGGTATCACCCCACACCGAGCTACAAAACTGCTACTCATCGACGAATTGCTGCTATTTCTGATGCATCTTTCTGTGGGTCTGCCTCTGAGGGATCTGGCCAATCGCTTTTCGATTCACCGGACCACCGTCAGCAGGATAATAACATCATGGACTCACTTTTTGTACCATCTGCTGGGTTCCATTCGCTTGTGGATACCACCAGAGGGTATCAAAGCATACCTCCCACCAGAATTTGCTGAATTTCCTGACACACAAGTGATCCTGGACTGCACAGAGATATTTTGTCAGACCCCCTCCTCTCTCCTTCTGCAAAGCGAGGTTTATTCTTCATATAAATCTCATACTACCTTCAAAGCTATGATTGGCATCGCACCCCATGGTCCCATCACCTTTGTTTCCCCGCTGTACGCAGGCTCAATGAGTGACAGAGAAATTTTTAAATTGTCTGGGATAACCAAATGCCTCACACCAGAAATGGCCATTATGGTGGACAAAGGCTTTCTAGTGGACAACCTTATCACTGGAAAGGTTTACCGACCTGCCTTCCTGGTAAAGGACACCCAGATGTCCAAAGAGGATGTCCAGCGCACTCAGTCCATTGCCCGCCTCAGAGTCCACGTTGAAAGATGCATCAGGAGGGTCAAGGAGAACAAACTGTTTGGAAAGGTCATACCTCTGTCCATGTCTGGGTCTATTGACCAGCTGTTTTCAGTTGCTTGCCTCTTGGTAAATTACCAGTATGGGCCCCTTGTCAAGGCATGGGCAACCCAACAGTGATACGTCTCTATTCAGACTGGCACATCTGTTTGGACTTTTCTTTTTGTGCCTTGACACACTGTATTAATTGTTTGTACTGTTTTGTAAACCTGTGATATACCTTTAAAAAAATAATCAGACGTTTACTTGATGTTTACCTTGAATTTTATTGACTCTTATACAATGGCTGGGCAAATACATAAATTACATAAATAAATTATACATAATTAAATTACATAAATTATACATAAATTACAAAAATTACATAAGTTATACATAAATAAAAAATCAAAAAGCATAATACATCAGTCATCATTTTTATAAATAAATAGTTGCATTTGTAAATGAGCTAAACATACAACAGTAACATAAGACACCATATATAGGGTTGTACTGATAAATATATACACAAGTATGCTACAGTCATGTATATTTTAGTTATGTTTGTACATACACAACTGTATATCAGTACTAGATGAACATCATGAGTTTGTAGAGAACAGTTGACATTTAACTTCACAAATCATTGAAATAGAAAATAGCAGCATCTGTTTTTGAGCTGAACACATAACAAAAGCACCTTGTATAGGTTTGTAAAGATAAATATGTACATAAACAAAGACACCTTGTATAGGTTTGTAATAACCTAATAAACATGAAACTATTTACAGACACGTGCATGTGTACTTTGTAATGAGAACTATGAGATAAAAATTTTACACAAACACGAACCTAGGGAGAATGGGGTGATTCAAGTTTTCATGGAACATAAGTAAAAGTAGAAAAAGAAAAAATCCCCCTTCTCCCTGATGACTGCAGCCACTTCTGGGTCCTTGTAGATCCTTTGAATGACCATGTCATAGAGGTGGGCGATATATCGTTTAGACGATAATATCCAAATTGTTGTCTGGAAGATATGCAAAATTGGGATATCGAATATTTCAGAATTTGTACAATCCGACCCCCCAAACATGAAAAGAGCTGAAAGAAGTTAAAGAGAAAACAAATAACGCACACTATAACATTCTAAACAATTATATGTAGCGATTTTTAATACTGTAGGGCAGTACTATTCCCGGAAGCACCCTCCGAGTGGCCCAGTCCATGGTCCCGTGTCGTCAAAAACGCACATTCATAAGTAAATTCGAAATAGTGCGCGCAGAAGCACATGCGCAAAACCGTTTTGTAAAATGATTTAAGAATCAGCAATCAGAGGAGGACGCGCTGAACACTGTAATGCTGTTCTCTTTCTTCATAACTCGTACTGAGAAGGTTTGAGCTGCATAGGAATTTGTGACAGTTTCACCTGTTCAACCACATCAAAGTTTCGTAATTAGTAAGTCCGTGCATTTTCTCTTTTTGTTCTGTGCTGAAGGGCCGCTGTGCCTTGGTGAAACGATGTTTGTACGTGAAGAGCTCTTTTCCAAAACGCCATAAACCTAAAAAGCTGCCTCAAAGAACCAGCAAAAGTAATGATTATGAATATGTAAAATATTGCAATAAGATATTTTAATTGTTTATTAATTTCTGTGTCGGCTGCAAAGATGAAGTCGACGATAGACTCGCGATCTTCGCAGTAGGCTAGTGAACGCACCAGAGAAATGCACATTTATTATAGTTTTATTTTGTTTTGGATGGTTTTGTTTAGAACCAGCTTTCTGTAAATATATTTCACATTTTTTAGGCCTGTGAGGCGAGTAGGCTACGGTTCGGTTCATGATGATATAATCTCCAGTTCAAGCACCTTTGTTGTGATTGCTAGCCTATATATATATTAATGTTAGCCTAGAAATCTAGACGCACCCTAGCGGCAGAAAAATTTATTTTGTTAAATTTACTCTCCGTTGACTTTCAGAGCTGTAAAAACCTAAATTGGGTCAGGCCAATCACATCGTGTATAGAGTAGGCGGGCGGGCTTAACATAATGACGACAGAGTTACGACGGATCCCTGCTACTTGAAAGCAAAGAACAGTTGCTGCTGCTGGAGAACAGTCTTTCGAATCGGCTTTGGCCGCAACTCTGGAGGACTTGGAGTTAAGTTTTTCTTTGAAAAAAGAGCAAAGAACGGCACTTAAGTCATTCTTAAAAAAAGGAAGATGTGTTCGTAGTTTTGCTGGCCAGATTCAAAAGTTGAATCTATCAACTAACGTTAGCTCTGCTGTTGGGAAAACGCTCTGGTTGGTTTAAGCGCTGTCCTATTACGTGCAGAAGGAATTTGAAAGACAGCCGTTTATCCCGCCCCTCGGATTGAGCCGTGTCTAAGGTGAGTTGCCAGACCTAACATCTTGATGTAGGTCTGGCTTGCCAGGCTATATTTATGTATGAAATCCAGGAAATTGGTTAATGAAAAAATTATTAAAATTAAGATACAATTAATACAAAACGAAATTCGTTTTAAAGAAAGGCTTTGTGCTTTCTGTTTTGAGGTCTCTGTGAAAGTTTGAAAGTTTTTTACTGCCGCTTTCAGAGCCATCGCGTCCATAATGGAGAACTGTCACGTATCACGTGTTTTTTTCCTCATAAACGCAAACACGAAAAATAAAAGACAAAAGACTTTTTTAAAAAGACAAACCATCAATTTTTGGGAAAAATTATGGATTTATAGCGTTTTGGGGAAAAATGGATGGATTTATAGCGTTTTGAAAATAATTTTTTTTACTTTGAATTTATCATCAACAATATTGTTGATAGATTTAATAATCACTGTTGCAAGAAGTGCCTAGTTACGTTTTTTTATTATTTTTGTAAGTGGAAAAAGTAGGGGCTACCTCAGATTCTGTTTAGTTAGCTCCTTTATTGTTTTTTTTCTATAGCCTACAATATATAGCCTAGGTCAAATGCAGCAAGTCAAAATACCAACTGGACCTTCTTTGCCAGTTTGCACAAGTTTCTTTAAAGGATGGCAAAAATATCTTCTGAATATCGATATCGAGATATTGGAAAAAAATATTGAGATATTAATTTTGGTCAATAACTCCCACCCCTAACATGTCATCCTCTGCAAAAACAACAAAGTCACACCAGTCCATACCTGTCAGCAGGAGTTGCCCTTGGACCTGCCAGTTGTAGCTGTGCTGCTTTTTCAGCTTCATTGAATCATTGTGGAGCTTCAGGTATTTGCAGTCAACATAACTCTTGACATTGGGGCATTTTACCTCCAACAGGTCAAAGGGTGGGTGGTCTGTGGGGTCAAAAACAACACCATCAGGAGAAGATCCTAACCAGGGGGCATCAGGGTGTATGACAAAGCCACAAGGCCAGTAGCTGTTGTTCTTCACTTTACAGTACTCTTGAATAGCCTGTGGCTCCAATGCCAGACCTCTTTTCATGACCGATGTTTGGGTCACACCCCTGAGCATTCTTTCAGCGAGATGTTCTGCTGATGTCTTGACCACGAACATGACAAACCTCCCTAAAGTGAGATGATGTTACTCTCATCTTTCTGACCCGATGCCACACCACAGACATACTCTGGTCCCTTGTTGCCACTTCTATTCCCCTTGCCATTTCCAAGTTGGTCTGTAGAGATTGCAGATGCAGTTGCTGGTGGAGACTGCAGACAAACTGGCAACAAGTGGGCTTCAATCTGTAGCCATCCAAGGGCAGAGGTGGGGGTGGAGGAGCTCCAGTGTGGAGTGATATGATGCGGCTAACTGACACTGGCTGCTGATAAGAGATCAGGCTGCCCTCCTGAACTTTGCCCAAAGCTGACTCGACCAGTGGGACATCAGCACTGATGGACATGGTAGTAATAAGGGGTGACATGTCAGGTGAAAAGCCTTCATATGCTTCTGTCACTTTCAATACATGAGGATCAGGCATATCCCCCCGCATCGCCTTGTAGAGAGTGCTCCTATGTAGAATTTTATATCCCAATTTAAATTAGTACACATATCTGTGTGACAGATAACCACATTTGCATGATAATTTTTTTAATTACAAGACATAACCTACCTGACACCACTGGTTACTGTCCTTTGTGTGGGCTTGGCAGACAACACAACCATATCACTGACCCGGCCTGGTTTTACACCCTATCAATCAATGATAAAAGTAAAAAGAAATGACATCTCAGAGGTGGTTAAATGTAACGTGTGGAAAATGTTGTATTTTATGCACAGACAAACTATACCTGGCACATGTGGCTACTGATAATAATAATGCTCTGAAAAATACCATAGTCCTTGGCTTGTGCCAGAGTTGCTCTTTCTCGGTGCAGCTAAGGACTGGGGGTACAGCAAGGAGGCGGAGCTGAGAGTAGGTCGCAGTCTGAAAAAGGAGAGCCACGGTATGGTTGCAAAGTGCTTTGCCAGCAGCACACGAGCACACCGTCTCAAACAGCTGCACTGGGGAGGAGTCTTCAAGGACAATCTAGGAAGAAAACAGAAGAAAAAGTTACTACACACACATAACAAACATTAATCCTAGCCAGTGCAGTAAAATGTGATGTGAACTATATCCTACTCTCAAGTTGTGAGGTCTCTCCTTTTTCCTCAGGGACCTGTGGCACATAGCTCGCACACTGACTCTCTCTGTGCCTGACACTTTGTTTGATACTGAGTTAGGGATAACATCACATTGATTATCATTTAAGTAACACATCAAGATCTTTTATGAATAATTACATTGTACAATCACTCAAAAGTGATATGGCAAGATTTGCTCCAACATGGTGTTAAAGTATAGCCACTTACAGCTATGCACGTGACAGGCAAAATGGCTTTTTAATGCAGAAGTTTTTTTTTTTTTTTTACAGAATAGCCCCGTTTACATGACACCTTTTTATTTTAAAACCAATTATGATGGGGTCCGATCAAACATCCATTTTTTAACCAGATTGATAGAGATAGTATGTGTATGTACACATCTATTTGATACGCTATTCCAATCAAGCAGGAAATTAGTTACGTTAAGATCTTGTGAACGGATTAACTTTCAATCAGACTAAAAAGAAGAGGTGTATGTAAAATAAAGTCACTGGGTAAAACTATCTAACTTACTATAATAATGAGAGATATGGCCTGTGACGTTAATTCCCATAGGTGATTTAGTTAGCTGAGGTAACTTAACATCAAGCTACTGCTAGCCCTAGTTCTAGTCAGCGGTAACGTTAGTTTGCTAACTCTGCTGTCACCGTGAATATATGACGCAGTAAAAAAAAATGTAACGTACCTTCATAGTTGTCGATGAATTGTGAAATATACATTTTAAACCCCTTCTCTCTCTTACTCCTGGGAGCAGATGAAAAGGAGTTAATGATCGGGTGCAGATCATTGATGGTAAACTTAGGTAGATTCTGCAGGCTTCTCGTGTAAAACAGCTCCATCTTCAGGAATGAGGCGAGCGGAAGTGGGACGGCTTACCGGAAACAAACCGGATGTCGGCAACGTTTTATATATGCAACTAGCGAATTGTGAGTCAAAGTTATAGCGCCACCAACTGGCAGCAGGAAATTTGTCACTTTAAAAATACTTTGAAGTCACTCTTTTATTTTTACCCGATTTGCTTCAAATTTTATGTGTATAATGTAGACACACGGCAGATGTAACTATATCTAATATCTTAGATACTGTTGCCGTGCCGCATCAAACTTTAATATTCTTTTCGGATGCTTTTCGGATGCTTTTTGTTCCTCGGACACTCTTAGCATGCTTCAAGTTGGATGAAACTCGACAGACACATAACACTTATTAGCCAGTAGACATGTGAAAAGTTTCAGAAACGGGCGTGGCTGGGGGGCTCAACAGCGCCACCTTGAACGGGGTCTGAAAACTTGGTCCATATATCAAACACGCTTGTATGAATTAATAAGGAATTCGGTACACATATAGATCTCATCGGGCCGAACAACTTTCCCTTGGTCATGTTTTACGCCAGCCCAACAGGAAGTCGGCTATTATGGGTTGTTTGAAAAACGCATGCTGTGGAATTTGATGTCCTCTTCCTAGAGAATTCATCCAAACACCTCCAAACTCGGTATGCATGCAGTCAAGACACTGAGGATGCTAAATTGCGGATGGATTTTTGATATCTCGAACGGTTTGGCCATGGCGGGGACACAAATTTATGGCGAGAAAAGAGAAACACGAAGTGTTATAACTTCTGCATACATTAACTGATCTTGATGAAACTTCAGCAGTGTGTTCGTGGTAAGAGGCCGATCAGATGGATGTAACTATTGTGAGTCAAAGTTATAGCGCCACCAACTGGTAGCAGGAAGTGTGTCACTTTCAAAATGCTTTTGACAAAAGTGAGGGGGTTAATTTTATGTACAGTCACAAAAATCAGTACGTATATTGGTCTCATCGAGCCGGACAATTTTCTAATTTACAGTCATTAGCTCCGAGCAACAGGAAGTCAGATATTTTGGTTTGAATCTGGATTTCTTTGCAAAATCAGCCTCTGAATTTTTACCCACTCCTCTTAGGTGGTTTATTTTAATCCCACCAAACTTTTTCAACATGATGAAAATACATTAAAGATGCTAAATTGTAAACAGATAATAAATATCTCAAACGGTTTTGCTATGGCGAGGGATTAAAGTAATGTCAAAAAAGGAAACACTAAAAACCTCCTATCTTCTAAAAATTTAATTATACACCATTTATTTCTATATAAAATTATACAAATATCAGAACTAAACCCATTTTATTCTTTTTTTTCAATTTAATAATTGTTTAAGTTTAAAAACAGCTAGAATGTTTTTTTATTCCAAATTTTTTTATTTATTAATTTATTTTTTTGTTACATATATATAAAATGTATATACATATCTTTTTTTTTGCTATATATATATATATATAAATATAGCTGCAAGCAGCGATGGATGGCCCAAGCCGGTGACACCGCCACCCCGGTGGCTTTAGTGTAACTAAAGGCACCAGGGTGGCGGTGCCACCGGCTTTGGCCCGCAATCGCTGCTTGCAGCTATATTCATATTATCAAATTGTATATTACATTATTTTATTACTATTGGTAAGAATAAAATGGTTTACCTCTCAAACATCATTCATCCTCATTTTTGATGTCTATTTTTCTTTTTCTTTTTTTTTGATTAGGCTACACATCCTAATTTGATGGTCCTTTTATTTTATAACAGGTTCAAAAGTGTTAATTTTGTTAAATGAAAAAGTCAAATTGCATTCTGTACATAAAAAAAAATTTGTTTCAACTAAACAATGCTCATCAAAACTTAAAATTGTTAGTTTAGTTGACTTAAAGGCACAACATATAATTTTTGGGGGCTAGAAGTCGTTTATTCGAAACAAGAATAAGGGTGTGCACCTGAGACCACGTCTCCCCGTAGGGAACATAAGCTCATCCATGAATATGATTTCAGATTCTCCATTGGCTGTAGTGGTTAACCCGCTTTTTTTCTTATCAGTCCAAAAGAGACTCAAATAACTCTGTCATTTGTGGTCATACAGACTTAAGAATTATGAAAAATAAACTGTTAAATGTCTATTTTTTATGTGTCCACTTACAAGTGAAACAAAACATTGTGTTTTTGTAAAATAAAGAAAATAAACAGGGTGTGCTTTCTGACTCTCTGTCTCTGTGAACATTTTTGGAGCACATCTCTAAACTTAAACAAAACTTAGCGAATACTATTCACTCAGACATGAGCTATATATCTCTATAATCATTAAGTGTCTGCTTTTAAATAATCTAATTCAAAACTAAAACAAATATTCTCTGTTTATGTAATCTGTATGAAAAGAGAGAGATATCAGTCGTTCTTAGCTCGTTATCTGTTAATATGAGCACGCCCATGGAGAGCGCGCGCTATTAAAACCTAAATGATCTGAGGCGATCCATGCAAATCAGTCAACGCCCATATCAGCTGGAAAAAACACACCAAGTTTAATCAGATTCATGTACTTTATGTTGAGACGCTGTGAGGAATACTACCATGATAATAATCCTGGAAATTTTACCTCAAAAGTGCTGGAGTATCAACGGATCCAGCTGCAGATTGAATAGTAAGTTCTTTATTCTTAGGTAGGGTGACCATATTTTAGTTTTCAGAAAACAGGACGGGGCGTGGTTGATGGGCGGGGCATGGTTTGGGCAGGCGTGGTTAAAGGGTGGGGGTGTGGTTGGGGGGTGAATGCATCAAAAAAGACTTGACAAATGCATTCACAATTTTGCAACTATGTTATTGTATTTTAATACATAAAGTAATACATCCTTTCCATTCAATGTTTGGCCCGACACAATAGAATAGAAAAAGTTTAGCTTTTAACACCTTTTACATGACACTATTTCTTTTCATGGCCATAGGTTAAAAATCTACTACTAAAATAAATCTACTACACTATTTCAGTAAAAAAAACTATTTCAATCCTCCTGATGTTCTCTTAGCCTATACTTTATTTATGTGGGCTTTAGGGTCGCTAGCACCTTTATTTGACACTGACACCTATGTGCCAGCTTTGCAGTTCATGCATTCTGCTTTTCACAGATCGCGACCGAAACGAAAACATGGGAATTTTCTCTGTAAATCATCTGTGAATTTACATTTGGGCTTTTTTTTACGCTGTTAGCTACTTACATCTTGGGCCCTATTTGAACAATCTGAAATGCAAGTATCAAGTGCGAAACGCAAGTAACTTTGTGGGCGGATCTAAAATGTGTTGGTCTGAAGTAGCTTCATTATTCATAGGTGTGGTTTGGGCGTTACGTGAAATAAACCAATCAGAGCGTCATCTCACATTCCCTTTAAGAGCAGGCGCGCTTGTTCCATGGCGGTTTGCTATTATAACGGCGGATTTGCCAGGAGCGGTTCACAGCCGAGGAGACCGACGTTCTCGTCAGGGCCGTAAAACACAGAGAAGTGACATTGGGGATGGAGAAACACACCCAAATTAACTTTGGTTAAACAGGCGTATAATAATTTGGGTAAATGTGTAAGCTAGATTTATGAAAAAAATTTCACATCTTCATGGACACCACAATGATTTCCCTCGTGTGTTAATATGAATAAATGAATGAATGAATGAAATCTTTTTTTCAAACAATTAAAAAATAAATTAAACTAAAGTGGGTGGTGATGGCGCAGTGGGTAAGACACATGCCTTTGGTGTGAGAGACCCGGGTTCGAATCCACTGTGAGACACCAATGTGTCCCTGAGCAAGATACTTAACCCCTAGTTGCTCCAGAGGCGTGCGACCTCTGACATGTATAGCAATTGTAAGTCGCTTTGGATAAAAGCGTCAGCTAAATGAATAAATGTAAATGTAAATGTAAAGACAGCAACACATGAAATATCCATCAATAAAAATAAAACAAAAACAAAACATAATTATTTTTTTTTAGCATAATGATCACTGTTCGAAAAGGGATAGGTAGAAGCCCTAGGCTTATCAAGACCTACAAGACTTAATATTTTTCCTTGTAATAATGTATGGTTTGCAAAAATGAGAACTGCTGCTTCTGTGTAGAGTAGAGAAGCAAAGTGTGTGTGTGTTGTGCACACGCTACATTATGGCCAAGCATGCGCCCTTAAAATAGCATCTGAACGCGTAAATGTAAATTTACGCGTACATTTACAAGTACATTTACAAGTACGTGTACATTTACATAAGTCACTGACTTTAGACTAGGTTTCTCCTGGTCAGTGGTGAAATTGTTTTCTTAAAGGAGAAGTTCACTTTTAAAATGAAAATTCTTTCATCATATACTCACCCTCATGTTGTTTCAAATCTGTATGAATTTCTTTCTTCTGATGAACAGAGAAGAGATATTTAGAAGATTATCAGTAACCAGACAGTTTTTGGGTCCCAATGACTTCCATAGTAGGAAAAAAAATACTATGGAAGTCAATGGGACCCAAAAACTGTCTGGTTACTGATAATCTTCTAATTATCTTCCTTTCTGTTCAGCAGAAGAATAAAATCATACAGGTTTGAAACAACATGAGGGTGAGTATATGATGACAGAATTTTCATTTTAAAAGTGAACTTCTCCTTTAAGCTGCAAAATGGCACCAGGGAACGTCTTGGCCATTGGAGCGTAACGAGGCCGCTGAAGCGATTGCTAATGAGAGCAAAGAGTATAGAAGTACCAAGAGGTGAAACTCCATTGCAGTTTTGACAACAATCGCTAGATGGCGCTGCTGTCACCATTTTTGGACTGAACCAACGGCTTTACCGCAAACAGTGTAATGCCATCAACTGCAACAACTACCAGTGTACAACCAATCAACTAGCATTCCATAGATTCCCCAAAGATCCAGAGAAGTAGAAAAGGGTTTTATTAACGTTACAGTGAGCTAACGTCAACGATAACAGGTGCTGTAACGTTAATGTAAGCCATAACCACAGTAACGGTTTGCTAATGTTATGTATTTGGTCAAAATTGAGTCAAGACTTAAAATGGGCTTTTTAAATCGCATATTTTCAGAGATATATGAACACCTAACCTGGCAAATGACTGCTTTATTAATTCATTGTTATCACTAAATTAACCCTTTAACTGTCACCCCCCCCCCCCCTTTTGCATAAACATGAAAATCACTATCCAAACTTAAATGGTTGTAATTCAAGAATGCTTTGGAATATAGACCTATGGTTGGTCTTGCTTTAAAAAAGACATTTGCCAGATTATAAATTATGAAAGTGAATAAATTATAAATTATGAATAAATTATGAAAGTGAAAGTGAATATAAGTTTGAGTTTATTAAAATGTACAAATTTAAAAATATAGTTATTTATATTTTATATAAAATATATATTATATTACTCTATAACTGCAAGAAAATCACACTTGTTGAGGCACACACGCACACTAGCACACACACGCAAGGTCTCTCGCTCCCTCACCCTTTCTGCCGTGTGCTCTACACTCTTGCTTGCTCGCTCTAGATTCCGGGAGATTTTAGCTAATTTGCGGGCATCAGGGAGCCGCTATCAATATGCGGGAGACTCCAGAAACTTCAGGGAGACTTGGGATGTCTGCTATAGAGATATTAAAAACTAGAAACTACTATTTAGTTCCCTTAACCGCTTTTGAATTGGAACCGGTATTGTTCAATTCTATGACAGCTGTGTTGCGTTCAGTCCAAGATGGCGAAGCTGCATCTCTGCACATGGGTGCATTTGTTGCAATGGAACGTTCTATTGAGTTTCACCTCTTTACTCTTTGATGAGAGACGACCACGACACACTGCTCGAGAGCAGTGGATCTTTTATTATGCCGCAGCTCCACTGCTTCTGCTTCTTCCGGTCATGCATATGTGGGGGAACGCAGCATAGACATGACTGTAACGCAGCGCTGTTTTATCATATTAGAAACAATTGAGTGTGTTGAAAGCTGTTATAATGCTACTGTGCGTTTGCTCGACAGCTATTATATGAGACACTTGTTGCACACTGCAGTGAGCTAGATCGATGTTAGGTATGGTAAAACATGGTACTCACGGTAAATCAGAAAAACGAGATAAAACAAAAAGACTAACTGTGTTGAGCTATATAACAATGATTCGTTTTCTGTCAATGGATGTATCCAAACAGTTGCTCACCTGTCTAATAAAACACATTATATATTACAGCGTCTTTGGTGTTTCCATGGTTTAGCCAGCAGCCATATCACCCTGTAGCCCAACACTGGTGTCCCGCTGAAGCTAAGCATTGCTGAGCCTGGTTAGTACCTGGATGGGAGACCTCCTGAGAAAACCAGGTTGCTGCTGGAAGAGGTGTTAGTGAGGCCAGCAGGGGGTGCTCACCCTGTGGTCTGTGTGGGTCCTAACTATAGAATGTAAAAAAATATGGACGTAGTGTCCGTGATGTCACCCGTAGGTTTCTGAAGAGTCAAGTCATCTTCATTTATATAGCGCTTTTAACAATGTAGATTGTTTCAAAGCAGCTTTACAGAGATAAACGTATAATGTAAGGTAACAGAGATTGTTTTGTCTTTATAGCGGTTCTTTAGTAAAGTTATTTTCCAGCTAAAGTTAGTTTTGATTCATTCGCTTCCGTCGCAACAATCATTTGTTATTAAATTAGTGGCCGCTAAGACGACACCATTCTCTCTACATAGACTTTAAACGCAAACCTGTGAGAAACGCTGATGGCGTTCAGATGCGCATTTAGAATGGGTTCTATAGTTATGTGCGTTTGAATATACGCAGGTTTGGAATTCCCTACAGACCAAGCCTAAACAAAGTACTGGTGTTTACTTATAAATTCTGATAAAGAATTTTATTTTATTTTGTCACTTCGGGGTAGGAACGCGAAACGAAAGAGCATTTTTGAAGCCTAAATCTTGGCCTCGCGTCACTCCCGGATAACAGAAAATGGGCAAAGAGGCGGGGTGTGGGTGGAGCTGAGGAGCCTGGCTATCTGAAATCATGCCCACTTAGCTCGACGTGATCGAGTTAGGAGGTAATGCTATAATGTTATGCTACTGACAGTACCAAGTCTGCGACTGGACGGGGCCTCACGCTAAAGCGACAGTTGATGATGTAAAGCCAATTAAAAGTTCCTGTTTTTGCCCTTCGAAATATTATAATAGTTAAAAGACATGGCTACAAGTGAGACTGTGTATCGTGCTTCTGTACTATTCTGCTAGTTGAAAATGTATTATGCAGTAACTTAATATTACTCTGAGAGAGTGTGTGAAAGTGATTTATGTGCATAACGTTACATGTCCATCACTCTTTTTTAGTCTATGGTCCGTCAGCGCGGCATCGCTCGTCAAGTTCGTAGAGAGATTATTCAGTCCATTTTAAATTCTTATTTTGGCCGCCTCTCAAATGGGTTAAGCCATAGATATATTGCCTTTGAAGTTCAAGTAAATGCGCTAGAAAATCTGCGCTCATTCAAGGATGTGCATTTATAGCACGGACGGAGAAAGCGCTGACACATGCAGGATTTTCACCTGATGGCACATAAGCATATTATAATCTATATCTGTTCCGTGAGAGCAGAACGAACGAGCCTTTATTGACGTTTTTAAATCTGAAAACTCCAAAAAGCAACGAAATTGTCAGACATCCATTAGTGCCTGTTCACAGAGGAAAACAACTGTAATACAGCGCTGGTTGTTCTCTCGAACGATACTCGACGACAACGACGGAATTTATATGCCGTGGGCGAAGTAATGGGTGTATTAAATTGTATGAAATAATCCCGAAAAAAAAGCACAAACACTGCAGAGAAAGCAAGTTCAGCAGCAACATTTGCTGAGGTGAAGTGACGGCTAGTAACAGCAGACAAACGGCTAGCATTGACATCAGCGGCAATCCACCTATCACTCAAGTGGCCACACCCTTAATTATGCAGATCTTCAAGGCTTAGTATAATTTAAATGGATAAGTTATAAAAATATTCACCCCCCTCGCAGTCATCATGAAGGGCAACATTGGCTATATAGACCAAAACCACTTTGAGTACCAGGCTGTAAACGTGTTTTTTTCTGCTGTAAAGTTGGGCATTTTAAAGTCCAACTGAAATCAAAATTGACCCCATTTACTTTGTTAGCGCATATTACTATTCTTGTGGTGAAAAATTAATCCGTGCAAGTTAATACTTATTCTAAACATAATCCTCTGGTCATTCGGACTTGTTGTTTCCGGCCGGTTTCGGCGCATGACATACGTCACGACCACACGTTAGCAATTGGCTATGGCAGATCCTGAGTGAGTCTGGGCAGATCCAATAGTTTTGAACTTTAACAAAGAACCCGCCTACAAGGAAGTAAACGTTTCTCAATGGAGAGAGGCCAGACTCTCTGTACAAATGAAATGTACGAGAGTCTGGTAGAACCAGGCTACACATTGATGGCCTAAGACACAAAACGAGTGGTTTGTGTGAGAAAACGAACAGTATTTATATTGTTTTTACCTCTTGTACACAACCACGTCAACGAGAGATCACTTCCGGAGCTTTCCGACGCTTGCGCAGACTAATGCTCACGCGCACGCCGCAGTCAAAGTTCAAAATAGTTCAACTTTTGCCACTGCGCTCTGTGACGGGGATCCAAACAAGCACGGAAATCATGGATGAACGGCTAGTACTGTGTGTGTACTGTGCTCGCTTCTTAGAACAGGACAGAACGGGAACAGATACATTGTTTGCTGCTGACAGAAAGGAGGAACAACAGACGTAATAAAGCTGCCGCTAAAAGTTTTTAAAACTCCGCCTACGTCATAGCGCAGTGCAAATCGTGTTGTATCTGAAGGGCTGGGCAACGCTGAACCCAGCGGCAAGCACCGCGCATACCGTGTCCTGTGTGAAAGGCCCTAAAGGCGCGCATGAGCGCGGCCGCGCGCAGCTTGGGGCGCTAACAGAATCGCCCATAGCTGACTAGATTTGAGCTCGCTGATTGGCTACAGTTTGTCAAACATTTATATCTTAAATCAGCAATTGGCTAAGCTGCTCCACAGACCCGCCTCTTTGGGGCGATTTCTCTAGCGCCCCAGAGCTGATGAGACGTGCACGCTGGTGGATGAGACGTGTTGAAAAAGCAGACATTTTTCATTTCTATCATATTTTTCATATATACTGGGTGCATTTAATATCTCAAACACACAAATACTGACAATTTGTATGTATGATTTATGTATATATTTACTTATTTATTTAATGAGTGTGGCTCATAAACTGTGGTCTGGCTCATGGGGGGGTGGCGCCCTAGCGCCCTCTATTGGCCAGCCACCTCTGTAACTAATAATACCTTTTGTAAAGCATTACCCATTTGAATCTTAGTGTTTTTTGTGTGTTTGCTTCTAAAATGATGTGTGTAATTGTCCCATTGACTTCCATAGTATTTTTTTTCCTACTGTGGAAGTCAATGGGACCAGTTAGTAGTATTAACATATACTATGTGTCACGTTTGATTGATTTATGATCACCTTGTCACTCATGATTGACAGGTAATCCATGTGTTAAGAAAAGCAGTGTCTCTGATTTACAGTGCCAAACTGACTGGTCATTTGTTGAATCCTGGGTAACTGGCTCCTTCCAGTCTGTTGGGGGTAAACTGTTGCTGATTGTATTTTCCTTTGATTGTTGGGGGTGAAATTCACCCAAGCAAGTATTACGCAATGTTGACACCCTGAGTGCCAAAATCTTTGCTGGTTGATCAATAGGGTAGCCTAGCCTATGTTAACTGAGTCAGAAATATTTGAGTCAAGACATTCAGGAATTACATTACACCTACAAAACACTGGCTATATTTATTAAAATAATATGTCTGGAGATGTTTTAAGAACAACTGTGTGTGTGTGTGTGTGTGCGTGCGTGTGTGCGTGTGTGTGTGTATGAGCACCTCAGTAGGATCAGTAGTACCTGAACTATAGATTTATGTTAATGCCTAAGACAAAGAATCAGACACATTCATCAAGCCAAAGAGTCCTTTAACCAAACACCCCATACTATATTCTTCTCAGTAAGAAAAGGTGTAGTTGTTGATGTTTTTTTCTAGAACATCTGTATCTGTTTCCTGACGCCAATAGGATCAGTGTTAAAAAGACAAAGAATCAAAACATTTATCTAACTCACATTGAAGGTGTTTACGAGTGGAACTGTTAATGGTTTTACGAATTTAAAAGCTGAATTTTTATTACTCCAGTCTTCATCACTTGATCCTTCAAAAATCATGATGATTTGATGCTCAACAAACATTTATGATTATTAGTGCACTTTTTTTCACAAGGGGTTGTATTAAGCAACAACTTGGATATTTAAAGTTAAGTTAGCCTAAATACAGTAAAGTTATTCTGATGCAGAGTTTTACGCTGTGAAACCAGTTGACCGAGTTTAATTACAAATCGAACTCACTCACTATACAGGTTCAGCATGGTTTCATCCCTCTTACCTAATTATCAGTGCCATTTGAAGATTATACGTGTTATATAAAGTAAACCGTTTTAACACGAGAAATTACGAGAAATGAAATGAAACTTACCTAAGCTGGGGTAGTTTCTAAGCAATCTGCAGTGTCTTTTTAACTCTAAATAAAATGCTTCATTTGGGAGAAACACAGCTGTGACTTGGCCTGCAGCCAAACCTTATAGAGAGAGAGAGAGAGATAAGTACTATCGCGGGATAAGTGTGGGCAGTGTGTTGGGAAAACTGTTCTGCAGTATCATCAACAGACGCATCGTCTCACACATCTCAGCACACAACATCTTAAATAAAGCACAGATTGGCTTTTTACCAAAACATCGCACATCCGACCACATCTATTCCCTCCACACTCTAATCAACAAGAACATCAATGACAAACAAAGGAAAATATTCGCATGTTTTGTAGACTTTAAAAAAGCATTTGATTCAATTTGGCATGATGGTCTACTGTACAAAATCCTACAAATTGGCATCGGCGGAAAAACATTTGACATTATAAAATCTCTGAACACCAACAGCAAAAGTGCGGTGAAGATCGGCAACCACAGAACCGCGTTCTTCCAGCAGGGCCGTGGAGCGTGTGTGTGTGTGTGTGTGTGTTCTTCCAGCAGGGCCGTGGAGTGAGGCAGGGCTGCAGTCTGAGCCCAACTCTATTCAACATCTACATCAATGACCTGGCGTCAGCGCTGGAGAGCTCTACTGTGCCCGGCCTCACTCTACAGGGGTCAGAGGTCAGATGTCTTGCTGTACGCGGATGATCTGGTCCTGCTGTCCCACACACCTGAGGGCCTTCAGCAGAGCCTGTCCCTGCTGGAACAATACTGTCACGACTGGGCCCTGACAGTCAATCTGGACAAAACCAGAGTCATGGTGTTCCAGAAGAAAGCCCGATCTCAGGGACACAAACACCAGTTCCTGTATAAAGGCCATGTCCTGCAGCACAGCTCTAGCTACAGCTATCTGGGCATCGACATCAGCGCTTCGGGACGCTTCGGTCTGGCTGTGAAAACACTCGGTGAAAAGGCTCAGAGGGCTTTCTATGCTATAAAGTCACGATGTGGACACTTAAAATTACCCATTAAAACCTGGATAAAATTATATAATTCAATAATAAAACCAATTCTTTTATATGGATGTGAAATTTAAATCAAATCAAATCAAGTATATTTGTATAGCGCTTTTCACAATACAGATTGTATCAAAGCAGCTTCACAGTATTAAAATAAAATAATACAACAAAGTTTGTTTCTAGTGGAATTTATTGATTGATAGAATAAAATTAAATATCCCCAAAATAAAAAAAAATTTAGGGACCAGTACTAAATTGTAAAAATTGGGATAAAACATCAGTAGAAAAATTACAATTGGATGGAAATTGGCAAAAATATTCTCGGGGTTCACAGAAACACGTGCACTGCCGCCTGCAGGGCTGAGCTGGGCCTGTACCCGCTGGACATCGAGATCCAGAAGAGATGTGTTCAGTTCTGGCATCATCTTCATCAGTCTGACCCAGAGTCAGTGCAATATAAAGCCCTCCTCGCCAATGAAACCTCAGCAGAACCTCATCCTCTGAACACACTCGCTCTCCAACTCGTCCATCAGAATACACTCCCCATCGGCTACAGCTACAACTCCAAAACTATTATTAAAGAAATCCACAAACATCTAAAATACACTCATGATGAATCACTAAAAGCACATTTTGACCTCCAGAATAAACTCCAATGTTACTCGATCCTCAATAGAACCACTAAATTGGCCAGTTATCTATTTATTAAACATTTTAAAGAAAGACAAATCCTCTCCAAATACAGATTAAGTGACCATAATCTAGAGATAGAGAGAGGAAGACATAGACTAACATGGACAGAGAGAGAGCAGAGGATCTGTAGACACTGTGATCTACAGCACATCGAGGATGAGTGTGTGAGTGTGTGTGTGTGTGTGTGTGTGAGTGTGTGTGTGTGTGTGTGTGAGAGAGACTCAGCGAGCACAGCCTGGCCATCGAGACAGGCCGGCGCAGACAGACCTGGCTCTCCCGTGAGGACAGACTCTGCTCGCACTGCATGCTGGGAGTGACGGAGACCGAGCTGCACTTCCTCACAGAATGCCCAAAATATGAACACATCAGGAACCAATATTACCCCAAAATCAATAAAATATTTCCCCAATTTAACACCTGTAACCCAACCCAAATACTCAGACTCATCCTTGGCGAAGAAGCCAAATGCTCCAATATAGCAGCAAAATTTGTATTGAAGGGGGTGGATTAGAATCCACTGCTGCTTCAATGTATATGTATTAAGGGTGTCACGATTCTCCAAATCCTCGATTCGATTACATTTTCGATTCTAAAGTCACGATTCGATTCGATTCTCGATTTAAAAAAATAAAATAAAATTAAAGCACAAGCTATGCCATTTTTAGACTTTTATGCAATATAATAATATCTGACCTTTGTTCGCAATGTACCACACACTACATTGTCAAATTTAAAACGTTTATTAACAACATAATGTAACAATAACATATCTTAAGTCAATTGGAAACTTAAACAATATAACCTATTACCTACTATAGTCCCGGGGCTCCCTGGACTCCTCAGAGCAGTCACAGGCGAATAGCACGGCGTTTTAAAGGGGACATATCATGCTAAATGCACTTTTTTAGCCCTTAAATGCATTTTGTTGTATATTTGGAGTGTTTAGAAGTACAGAAAAGATGAAATTATTCTCTTCAGGTGCTTCGTTGATATCTTTATATTCTGTTTTGGTCATATTTTTCAACCGGTTCAGATTTTTCTGTTATCTATGACGTTTTGCGAACTAATACGTCACAGTATTTGCAGTGGAACTGCCAAATAAGGACATTGACTTCCGGCCCAACACTTCGAGCAATCCGCCATTATTATTTATCGCTGCAATTTTGTAGTCCAAGCTGGATGCAGAAGTTACGAGAGGGTAAGTTAAAATGTTCGGTTGTTGGATGTAGTAACCCACACGCTTCATTACACCGTCTAATGTAGATGAACTGCCGCGCTTGTGGCGCATGTTTGACTGAAAGAACGAGCAAAGAGAGAGAGAGAGAGAGAGAGACCCGGTCGCGCGGGCGCTCTCTCTATCTCTCGGAGCCCTACAGTCTATGGTGTAAACATGACTTCACCGTCTCCAAAAGACGCTGTCTTGCTCGCTCTCCCTCGCACATATTAATCAAAATAAATCGACACGGTGGTAAAAGGTCGGAAGACCAAAGTTTCATGTGTAAATACAGTAACATACCATTGCGATACATCCATATGAAGACGTTGTTCTGCAGGTTCGTCGTCTACATTTTTATCTCGCTCCGGCTCCGACTCTGGCTCGAACATGTAAGGCTGGCTGGACAAGTCTTCCGTTGTTGACATTTTGTTAATAACGTGTGAATAAAAAGTTTCTGTGCCGCTAGTAATCCTATCTCTGCTATCAGACTACAAAAATGGCCGAACGGGGTGGAGTTGAACCTCTGCAACCTGGAGAGGGGGCGGGGTATGAAGTGTCTCAATGTTTTTTAAAGAGACCGCACCAAAACGGGTTGCTCTGAGACGCACATCAGAAAAGGGGTAAAAAGGGGGCTTGTGGAGCTATAATAATGAAGAATTCAGACCCAAGCATTGCAGTTCCGCTTTATATAGACTACAAATGTATGATTTATATGTAAAAAGGAACAATTTAAAAGCATGATATGTCTCCTTTAAATTGGGTTCCCACAGCGTTTGCATCGCAGTACGAGAGAACGTTCTCGTGAGGGAACGTACTTGGTTACTTGCGTAACCTCGGTTCCCTTAGAGATAAGGGAACGAGTACTGCGTTGCCTTGCCGTGCTATTTCGCTCATATCAGGTACTTCGCTTGAGTCGATTTAAACCTAAAGTCCTTTGGCGAGTTTTCTCTGAATGAATACACTTCAGCCGCGTCCAAATTGGCGCGCTCGAGGTTGGCAACGCTCCCGTTGGACCGCACGACATGCTAACTCGCCATAGGTTCGTGCAGTTGCCGCAGCACAGACAAACAGCTCGCTCAGACGAGCTATGATGTTCTCGCTGTGCAGCTGCAATGCGTTTTAAAATAAAGGCTTCAATATTCTTGAGAAAAGGAGTTTTACCTATTACAGGCAAGCCGAGCTGACGTGACATATGGGGCGTGGCAGCATCGACGATTCCATTTTTTGATTCGATGATCGAGATTGAGCATTAATTTCGATCGATTTCGATTTAAAATCGAAATCGTGACACCCTTAATATGTATTGAGTGATTATAATCAAGGTATTAATCAATATTTTTCCTTCTAAATATCACATGAGTTGAATGACTTCTCTGGAGATTTTACTTTGTTATAGAAGTTACCAGTGTGATTACTGAAATGTTCTTTCATGTATTCTTCAATGTCTGTATTTGATATTTGAATGCAGTAACTGTGCTTGCCTATTTATCCCAGCTTCCAGATATTAAATAGGGACATGTTTTGTGTTTGAGAAAGGTCTTCAACGTGTTAAAACACATAGGGGTCATTGAAGTCTATAGTTTAAGGGACCATTTGTCAGTTAAAGCCTATAGTTTCCATTTAGACTAAAGTGTCCTATCCTGAGAGAAAGAACTTGTTATCTTGATGTTTTGAGACGAGACTCCTGTTTATAGTTAGAGCCTGGCCAAATCCAACCTTGGAAAAGATGTGTGTCGGGTGTGTGTGTGTGTTAGTCTTCTTGCTTGCAGGTTAAGGAACCACTGGCATTGTTGGAGATTGACTGAGTTGTTGTTCGAGACATGCTGGCACCCAGCAACCCAAATCTGCGACCTGGAAGGTCACGACGTGCCTAACGTCAGGGTCCGAGTGTCAGCGGCATAATCTATGGAGATATGCTTCTGTCTATCTGTATATGTGTGGAAAATTACTATGTTTATCAATTTCTTAGCCAATCAGAATCATTCAGCCTGTAAGTAATGACGTAGCTTAGACCTTGGAAATGGTATAACTGCTGTGATCTTTGTAACTGTAAGCGGGGCGGCCTACGCAACTCCTGTGTGAGTCTTGAAGCTGACTTCTGCTGATGAAACTGCAAACTATCTTCAGTAAAACTTTTCTTCAATTTTTTTATAATTCTGACTCCGGGTCTTCTTTTCAAACATCTGGTCCATGGATCCTAAACTGGTACCCCTAACAGTAATGGTGGAGGATGCGGCGGGCAATTATTCTTGGTGACACCCCTGGCAAATCAGCAAACAAGGTAGAAAGAATTGAAGTGAAGATTAATTATACTAAGTTAAAAGTATAAGAAGTCGCTGATATCATTGTTTAAGGTTTAAAGATAAGAGCAGACAGCGCAAGCAAAGCGTGCTCTGTGGGGGCCCCGCTGAGCATTGTTGGTGTAGCAACACCCCAGCAGAGTATGTCCCTGGATTGAAGGTCCAGGGCGCCGCAAACCTACTCCATCTCTTCCATCTCAGATAGGGGATCCCCGAATTTAGTGAATCAGGCAGTTAGGAATACTAACAAAAATAGGGTTGTTTGCCAGGGATGCATCAGGAATGATCCCGAGAGAAAAATAAAAAAGTTGTGACCCAAATTGGCATGGACCAGTATATGTAACTGTCGTGTTGGAGTTTACTTTGTAGTTTCATCACGCAGAAGCCAAGCTGTGTTGTTCAAAGATCGCCGCCTCCATTTCTGCAATAACTTCAGGTGAGTCTGAACTGTTATTAAGATATGGCAGACAAAATGAGTAACTTGATCAATAACCTGTCCTGAACAGTCCTGAAACAAATAGTGAGACAGAAGAGACAGACTGATCTCATGAAATGGCGTATGTATGACACGCCAATTCGTATTTCCATTTTTGGCGTGCTATCAACACGCATAATCGCTTTTCAGCGTGTTTATCAACGCCGTTGACTTAACGTTACATTACTCTCTATATAAATATATATGACCTACCCCAACCCCGTCCCTAAACCTACCCATCACTGGGGTTAATACCATTTATGAGTCTTCCCCTACCATCCTAGTAAAAAAAATATCGCTCCCCAGATGTAGATATACATTTTGCTTCGTTTCGCTCAGACATTTAACGGCGTAGACATACACGCGGAATCACTCGGACATTTAACGGCGTAGACATACACGCGGAAGATGACGGCGTGGACATACACGTGGATAGCTCAAAATGCGTGTAGATAACACGCCACTTGACGTGAAAGTGGCGTGTATGTTTACGCAAAGTCATGATGTCATGTTGGAAGAGAGCAAACGCTGTAAGCTGCTGTGCTCTGAAGCTCTGACTTCAAAGAAATGTGAAATTAATAAGAAAATGGGGAGTCAGGGTTTTGATTCTGTTCGGAAATTTAAACAACAATTTGACTGGCTAAACAAAGAAAGAAACTGAACATGTTTAATTTTTAGCCTTGTATTGCTTCTGATGATTACAAAAAGCAAGTAAATATAATTATGGGTCGGGGATAATTTCCCTGGACAAGTGAGACTGAAGTTAAACAGAAACATTGTGAAAACCCCTTAGAATATGTTGAGCGATTTTCTGTGCAGCTTATGAAAATTAATGTGCTGCAAATGATGATGAAGTTTATGATTTGGCTATTGTGACTGAATCCGTCACTGGTGGACTGTCAAAAGAATACAGAGAACTGCTTATCAGTGGCTGTGTTTACATTCCTGATTGGGACACACTGCTTCAAGGGTATGCAGTAAGTTGGAGCCGTTTGCAAGCTCAATGATCAAACTATAGGCAAGGTGTGTGCTGCTGTTGTTGAGGCTGACACATGAACCCACCAGATGACAGAGAGTGTTTTAATTATGGTCAGCAGGGCCATTTAGCCCCTAATTGTAAATGGCCACTCAGAAGGTGAAAAAAAATGTGAAAGTAACAGAAATGTCTAGTATTAATGTGGGTTTGAAAGTAGATCAGTGTTTAAATGACGATATCAAAGTTTTCGTCTGAGAAAGAATAAGAGATAAAACTAAAACAAGATCAAAATATTGAAGTCTTAAGGGAATCCTTTTGAAGGAAAGATATATAATAATATTTTTTATAAGTGAATTGATGAATACAGGTTGATGTAAAATTACAGATAAGGACTAAAAATTGTAAAATACATAAAAGTAACTAAAGGGATGATTGTGTTTTAATGGAACACTTTAAAAGGGTTTAGATGATATAGAGAGACTAATCTCACAGATTATGTACAATGATAACTGCAAAAGATGCATCACAAGCGGAGAGTGCTAGCCTCCTCAAAGTTAGTGTGAATCCTAATTACAGATTGATAAACTCTTAGAAAAAAACATTGAAGTAATTGAGAACTTGACAACTAAAATTGAGATTGATCTGTGATCAAATTGAAATGTGATCAAATAAGTAAAGCAGTATTACTGGATTAACAGTTGCTAAATGTAAAATGTGTAGAAAGGCATCTGATTAAACAAACAGATTGTTAGTGTTTTGAACGTGGACCATGAAAGAACTAGGAGCTGATGTTTTGCTTTAAGAAGATAAGCTTGTGATTGGCTGAAACAGTTTGCTTATCTGAATCTGGTGTGTGCTGTGGCTGAGACGTCCAGTGCGACAGACACGATCTGAGTGGAAATTTGTAATGTCTAAATTCCCTGATGTGGGCAAAAGACAAATATATAATATGGTTGTTTAAAATACATGTAAATTCTGGCAAAGATGCCTTACTGCTGGGCTAGAGTTAAAAGATGGTAGATAAAGTTTGATTTTAGAAGTTATGAGAGTGCAGTGTACCAGTCCTGAATGCCTCAGAGTCTCTCTCATTCAATGTCAGCTAAAAGCTGTTATCTGAGCCTGTGTCATAAGTGATAATAAGCTATTTATAGTGAAGCACAGTGTTTCAGTTGAAAAATCATAGACATGGAGATGTTAAAAGAAATCATGGTACAGTCAGTTCAGATTTCATACATTTAAAGGGAAATTTGTAAATGTTTTTAAAGTAAAACTAAATGACTTTAAATAAGTCTTAAACAATAGAAGTGACGTTTTTGACTAGTTTAATTCAGGGCCATTAACTTCTTTGTCTCATTTTAGTCTCCACCATGAAACAGGGCCGATGGCTCCGGCTACAGATGCAGATGAATGGACGGTTGATCTAAATTCACAGAGTATAAGTAATGGATAAGAAATTAATAAAGAAAAAATCGCAATCAGTATTGCGATTTTGCTGATTTGAAGATGTTTAATGAATTTAGGTGATTAAATACTGTTGTTATTAACCTGTCTCCCTGTGTTAACACTATTAAGCAGTCCAGATGGCTCTGGTGACTCTTGAATGTGCCTTCCCTAAGCTCCAGAAAACAACTGATTATGTTGAAGAAAACTGATTTTGTGATGGAAAAGAGCGGTTATCAGTGTGCACGAAGTAACTACTCAAGGACGGGTAAGATCCTCTTTGGCCGGAGAGGGCAACCTAAGGCAGGGGGTCACACCGACACTGGGCATCTCCAGATGGAGGTGTTTTATGTGAGATGGGTATGAGAGTGTAGCAGATGACTGTGAGGCCAGCAGCATCAGCAGATCATTAAGGGGAGATGAGCTGTGAGGAGTTACGGCAGTCTGACCCAGAAATGTGTGTTCCTCTATAGCACTCAACAGAAACCGCATTCATTGGATGACTTGTTTATCATTATGACAAGTGTCTGCAACTATGCCAGGGGACAACACCCTGAAGAAAAGGAGATTATAGATAAAGAGCTAATGGGAATGGGCTTTCAAGAGCCAGGTGAGACCATGAGGTTATTGTCATTATTTGTTGTGGAGACAGTAACAAAACTTCTTTATTTATGTCAGGACAATGATGTTGTTTGCCTTATGGGCAAGAATTTTTTTATATATAGAAGTGTTGATTTTGAACTAATATGTCAATTAGTTTTAACTTCTGAAGGTCATTAGACATGTTGGTGGCTAAAGATGAAGACAGCTTTTGTATATTCAAGAAAAAGTATGGATAAAGTTTAATGGTCAAAGGTTATTGTAATGAATTTATTATTACATTTTGTCTAAGTTACAGTCTAAGGAGGCTGTTGAAAAGATTATTTGTGTATAGTGAGAGAGACTGCTGAGTGGAGGAAGGGATGGTACTCTGTCTGGCTTTCTGTTATCGGCCTGCTAAAGCAAGCTGAAGCAAAATAATGATAAGGAACCAAAACAACCCAGCTGACTTTTCAAAAATCAAATGAATAATGAACAGAGATGCTTTGAAACTGGTAAAGAGACTATGTAAAATTAGGTAAAATCGAAAGAAAAATGTGAAGTAAATATTTTTAGAGTTAATATAAAAAAGTGAACATTGAAAATGAGCATTTAACGTGTGTGTCTAGAATGAGTGTGTGTGATGGTGACTGCACTTCATGTCTTGTATGTGTTAGTTTGTGTACTATTACTTCCTGATTTTGTGAATATTGTGTCATTAACCTATGGAATGAGTGTTTTATCATTACAGATGGATTAAGTGAAACGACAAACTTTAAAGAAGCTGATAATTCTGAGTCAATTTGATGAAAAGACGACACAGAACATGGGACAAGCTTTAATTGGATTGGTTTTCCAGCTCTGTCTGCTACTGGTAATTATGACTACTTTTGTCATTTATGATGTTGATCTGAATTACTCTCTGGATTAGTATTTATGTAAATTGGAATTGTGAAGTTTAAGATTGTCATCCATTATGGGGTAAAAACTAGGGCTGCACGATTTGGGGAAAAAATCATATTGCGATAATTGAGGTCAATATTGCGATATGCGATATAATAAACAAATGGTTTCATGAGTCAACTTGCTTGGACAAGGAAAATAAATGCACACACAGATTAGTGATATTCTGCCTAAAGAAAAAAGTTTTTTAGTCAAGAGCAGTGAGTGTTTTTCTCTGTTCCCTTTGTTCTTTGATTAACTTTAGCGACAGATATAATTAGTGGCTACTGTGTACTGTCCCTTTAAGACCAGCCGCTGCTGTCAGAGACGCGGATCTCACACGCGCCTCATTCTCTCTCGAGTCACATCTCTTCACGTTCATAAGACTGCTCTTATGTTATGAAGATACTCACAAAAAGACATTTTGGCATAATTGTGTGTGTTATTGTTCGTTCAAGCTCGAAAGAGAACTGTATTCTGGCATGCTGTTTTGTGCGCACGCACGATATTAGCGCGAGTCTTCCTGTGTGTCACAGTCAGGACATTCACAGGCAGCGCGTTCATTTTGGCATACATGTGTGTTGTTCGTTCTACCGCGAAAGAGAACTTGATACTGGCGCGCGTCTATCTGTGGGCCGTGTGTGTGTGTCAGGAGGACATTCACTGATGTTCTTGTCTTATCGCGCATGAATGGTTTAAAAGCATTTGCATGAATAAGAGTGGGGATCATGTAACACTAGCCAAAGGATGGCAAAAAATAAGAGATGCTGCGTTAATTACATTCATTTATTTATTTAATATAAAATTGCAGCATTTTGCGTCATATAATCGCGTAGGCTTGACATCGCGATTGCGATTGCGATACGATTAATCGTGCAGCACTAGTAAAAACTCTTGTCTAAATTCAACTGAGGGTCTAAATTTAAATAATACACCTAGATGGGATCATAATGGTAAAAGTAAAAATAATAGACTTGATGGCAGAGAGACAAAGTGACACATTGGCTGAGTCACTATCCAAATTATCCAGAGAGGGCTTCCTCATTTTTATGAAAGGCCGGTGGGAGAACAAAGGAGGAGTGGATATAACTTCTAAAAAAAAAAAGTTTTATTTCTCAATCCATTAAATAGATGTATGACATTAGATGTCTAAAAAAAACTACAATTTAGGTAATAAAGGTTAAAGGAGAAAGCAGCTATATGGCTGTCTTAAGGATTGAGATTCAAGTAACATAATATTTTGGTTTGTGAAAAACAGTAAAGATAAGTGAGACTGAGACAATACTGATAATATTTTTGGGGATTTTCAGACTAACCATTTGATAGAGGAATACTGTGAGAAGTAATTATAATGGAAAATAAAGTTAAAAATAATGTTATGAAAACAAGGGAATTGAAGAATTAATAAAATACCATGATTCCCTAAAGAGGGAACTTTAAGTGTCACTAGGCTGACAGCGATGAGAGACTCTGTAAGAGGGAAATGAAAAACAAAAAGGTTGTTGTATGAGACGTGTGTGTGGGGATTGTAAGAAAACAATAATGTACTGGTTAGATGAGGCATGTAGGGAAATAGGGAAATTTGAGAAGAAATAGTAGAAAAATGTATGTTACGAAAATAAAATTTCTGATAAAATGTATGGAACTATTTATGAACGCCTGTTCAGTCAAATTAAGTTGAAATGATATGAGTAGTGAGTTTCAGATAAAAATAATAAGGCATTGAGTATTAACAGGTATTAACGTGATATGTGAAGATAAGGAATGAACAAAGGTTTTATTAAGTAGAATGGGGAACAATTATATATTTTAGTGGTAAAATAATGATTGAAATGATTATGTGAATTTGTTTTATTTTATTTCTCTTTTTGAAAACAAGATACAAGATGTTATACAATTAAAATGGTACATGCTATTTGACTAAACTGAAGGATGAATTCAGTAGAGACTTAAATATTATTTTAATTTTGTTGTTGTTGTTGTTGTTGTTTATTTTCAGTTTGACAACCATTGTGTTTTGAACCTAAAGGGTCTATAATGGGGTAGTGAAAAGAATGGATTAACTATCTTTCTTAGTTTATTGCAAAAAAAAAAAATTGGAAATGATAGTTTTATAAAAACTAGTGCATGTATCCTGGTATTTATGATTATAAACAATGTCTGTATTTAGGATCTGAGCAGTGACTGTGGGTCTAACCCATGCTAGGAATACAGCAACAGTGCTTGCTTATTTAGCCCGGCTTCCAGAGAATAAATATGTACTTTTTTGTATCAGTTAAGTTGATGATAATACCAAATTAGCCAAGATGAATAACAGCTGTGTAAGACATGTAAAGACAGCTATGTCAGCAGGTTCTGGAGATCAATAATATTATATGGGATATTATGTAAATGTTAAGTCCTTGAAGGAAAAATATATTACCTGTTTTATAAAAAAAATTAACCTGACAGGAGTATGGGTCAGAAACCTAACATTTTGAAGCAGCCTTTTTGGAAAGACCAGATGTGGTGTTTAGGACCCCACATTGGTCTAAAACGGGGGACTGAAGGGGGTGCATTGGAATCCACTGCTGCTTCAATGTATATGTATTGAGTGATTATAATCAAGGTATTAATCAATATTTTTCCTTCTAAATATCACGAGTTGAATGACTTCTCTGGAGATTTTACTTTGTTATAGAAGTTACCAGTGTGATTACTGAAATGTTCTTTCATGTATTCTTCAATGTCTGTATTTGATATTTGAATGCAGTAACTGTGCTTGCCTATTTATCCCAGCTTCCAGATATTAAATAGGGACATGTTTTGTGTTTGAGAAAGGTCTTCAACATGTTAAAACACATAGGGGTCATTGAAGTCTATAGTTTAAGGGAGCATTTGTCTGTTAAAGCCTATAGACCCTTTTACAGTTGGTAAACATGGTGACGTCTTTGTGTGGGCGGGGCTTAGCTGGAGGCAGAAAGATCCCTCTGGCCGCTTCACTAACGTTAGTTTGCCAGTTTGTTTTTTTAACAATGACTGGAGAAAATCCAATTTTATCTTAATGTGCAAGGTCACTCACTGTCCAGGACCACGATTGTTATTTGCAAAGGTTAATTTTAACGGGCGGAACCAGATTGTCTGACCCGTAACGTTACACGCTCAGTCAATGGATGGATGATCTGACAGGATTAACGTTAACGCTAACTGTTACCTCCGGTTGAGTGGCCTGACTTCTACACCTACCCGATAGAGAAACCGAGGGTAAAGAGAAACGGAGGACATATAAATCTTTAGATGCCTATAACAATGTGCTGAATAGTCATGTAAAGACTTGTGTGGTAGGATCCGCAGTTCTGCCTAGCCAGCGCCAAGAAGACGACAATGTAAAGAGTGACACTACGGTGCAATTTTAATGATATATTTTCTAGAAATAAAAATTCCAGATGCAGCATACTCATTTTTCATCGATTCTTGCACCCAACAACACAACAAGATGACGTTTAATAATAAAAATAATAATTTAAGCTCCTTATTATGTAGCCGAATCTGTGCTGGTTTGTATTGGCCGCCTCCAGTTTTCCGTTTGTTTTGCCTCCAGCTAGCGCCGTGACGTAACTGTGACGTCGGCGCAAAAATGGGTCTATAGTTTCCATTTAGACTAAAGTGTCTGATCATGAGAGAAAGTACTTGTTATCTTGATGTTTTGAGACGAGACTCCTGTTTATAGTTAGAGCCTGGCCAAATCCAACCTTGGAAAAGATGTGTGTCGGGTAGAGTTCTCAACGGGCCTGAAAATTACAACCCGACCCGACCCGGCCCGTGGCTTTTAAAGCCCGGACCCGATCTAACCCGACACATCAACATAATTATCTGCCCGAACCCGGCCCGCGGCCCGACGCGCGTCGGATTTTTTTTTTTTCTCATACACGTATTATCATGACCAGCAGACGGGAATTCAAACCAACCTTTAATGTTCACGCCTTTTAATAATACAAACAATACAAACAACTGAAACAATAAACTTTAAAATATCTAAATAGGCTGTAGTAGCGACGGTGAATTCACCTGCGGCAAGTTTACTTTTCACCAACTCCATCTTCTTCTCTCCAGGCTAAAGGCGTGCACGCAGCGGCGTCAGGTCTGCCCCCGCCCCTCTCCATAATGCATGTTGCACGCAGCAGCCTGACTTTCTTTACGGTGAACAGCAGCGATGATTAATAAATGTTTTTTTTTTTTTGTTTGTTTTTTTCACTGAGCGTAAAAGATTAAGCCCGAGGTCCGACCCGACCCATTTGATTATATTTTCGGCCCGAACCCGGCCCGAACCCGCGGGTCCCGTCGGGTTTGTCGGGCCGACCCGACCCGTTGAGAACTCTAGTGTCGGGTGTGTGTGTGTGTTAGTCTTCTTGCTTGCAGGTTAAGGAACCACTGGCATTGTTGGAGATTGACTGAGTTGTTGTTCGAGACATGCTGGCACCCAGCAACCCAAATCTGCGACCTGGAAGGTCACGACGTGCCTAACGTCAGGGTCCGAGTGTCAGCGGCATAATCTATGGAGATATGCTTCTGTCTATCTGTATATGTGTGGAAAATTACTATGTTTATCAATTTCTTAGTGTTGCATCCAAAGACGTTATTTATTTATTTATTTGTAATCATTATGTGCTTTGTGGTGTTTTCTTTTGTTTCTTCCATGTCTACTGCCACCATGCTCATGCTGGTGATTGGGATCACCTGTTGCTGATTTGCTGCCCATTAACCTCAGCGCCACTGATTGGCTGTAGCCGGGAGAATGTCAGCATATAAAGCCAGCACCATCCCACAACAAGGAGAGAGAGAGAGGGTTGCAGATGCTAACTTGCCACATGGACTTCTTTTCCCTTGTTCCAGATAGCTTCATCCTGTTATGTTGTTGAAATCTGTTAACCATTGGTGCAATTGTAGATATAGTTGAAGACTTATGGTTTTGTTAAGAATTTAAGATTTTCTTTTAAGGAAACCTGTAGGGAGGTGGGTGCCATTTTTGTTTGAATTTGCTTTTCTCCTGGTTATGGGTAGCTAGGGAGAAAGGGAACTTTATTTGTTATTTATTTACTTTTTGTTTTGATGTTTAGGTAAGGTATGGTTAAAACTGAGTTAGAAACCTTTTTGTTTGTTTTGTTGGCCTTTGCCCCCTCCTGAAGTTTGTTTCCTTTTATCCTTTTTCTTTTGATTCAATAAATACTTTTTCTAAGCTCACTAGTTTTGGATGTGTGTTACTGGGACTAGAGACAAGAAGTACCTGTGCTCTCTCTCTCCAAAACTTTGTTACTGCTATGCCTAGTTCCCCTAGGAACGGCTAGCACGTAACAAGTGGGGGCTCGTCCTTTCTTGTGAAAGTGTACCGCATTGTAATTGTAAGTATCTGCTCATTTTTTCTCTTCTGTTTGGCTGTTTTCATTTTGGTGAGGAGGAAAGGCTCCTGTGGTAGTGAGAGTTATGGAATTTGATTTGATGTCATTTACTATTTCTCCTACCATAGAAGTTTTTGAGGGCTGCAGAAGGGCAGATTTGCTGTTGATTGCAGATTTCTTTAATGTTGAGGTTTCAAGGCAGGCTACTAAACAAGTAATTAAAGATCACTTGAGGGGAAAGCTGGTTGATGATGGAGTTTTACCAGATTACTCTGCTGTCATTGCTGAGGAACAACATGGGAACACAGCAGAGGCTGTGTCAGGTGAGGTTTTTCCTGGGCTGGCAGCTGAGTCTCTGAGTGAAACGATGTTAGCTGTAAAATTGAGGGAGTTAGATCTGGAGATAAAAAAGCAGGACTGTGAAGAGCAAAAGATCAGGCTTCGTACTATAGAGGCACAAGGAGAGATGGACATTGAGATGCGTCAGTTAGATTTGTGTGCTCAGGAGTTGAATCGAAAACCGGTTCCTATGCCTCGCTCTAGACTCCCCTCTGCGGTATCGCCCGTCGCTTCACCTGCTGCTTTTGTACCTCAAGTAATGGATAATGTGACCCCCGAGGCAGATTTTGATGTTGGCAAGTATCTTAAACTTGTACCACCGTTTAGAGAAGCGGAAGTGGATCAGAATCATTCAGCCTGTAAGTAATGACGTAGCTTAGACCTTGGAAATGGTATAACTGCTGTGATCTTTGTAACTGTAAGCGGGGCGGCCTACGCACTCCTGTGTGAGTCTTGAAGCTGACTTCTGCTGATGAAACTGCAAACTATCTTCAGTAAAACTTTTCATCATTTTTTTAATAATTTTTATTAAAAAAAAATATATATATATTTTACCGGGTCTTATTTTCAAACATCTGGTCCATGGGTCCTAAACTGGTAGGGGAGAGCGGGGCACAAAGTAACGCTTTTTGACTTTCTCAGTTTGTGTAAATCTACTTATGGTTCAGAGTATTGTATTTATTTTTTCCCACATTAATTTCCCACATGTCTAGTGCAATTATGTGGTTTTGTTTTATTAATACAGTACATACTTTTTTCTTGACATACCCCGAAAGAATGGAAGTGAAATGTGACAACATGCCCCATAGGTGGGGTACATTGTAACATAACATATGACAGCTTAAATTGTTATCTGATCTAATAACATCCACATCCTAAGGGACGAGCAGAGCAGCAAACGCCCGATAAACACACACTCACTCACAGCCTAACACACCCCATCACACACACACACACACACAAACACACACACACACACACACACACACACACACACATCCCATCCCATCCCATCCCATCACACCTACACCTATCCCATCCCATCACCCATCCCATCCCATCATACCTACACACATGTATATAATGTTCAAGTTCAGTGTTTGTTTATTTTTGTTTTTTATATACATGATTTCTGCATTATAATCCTTCTTATTTTATTTATTAATCTTTGTTTACTCTATTATTATTGTTGTTTTATGTTATCAGTATTATTATTTTTGCAATATCTATCCAAGATAATATATATATATATATATATATATATATATATATATATATATATATATATATATATATATATATATATAATACTATCCTTTTTATTTAATTTTAACTATTATTATAATTCTTTGTACTAAATGTTCTAAATCATTTGTTGTTGTGATGCTTGGGCAATACAAAATGTACTTTTTTGTCATGCCAATAAAGCTTTCTGAATTAAATTGAATTGAGAGAGAGAGAGAGAGAGAGAGAGAGAGAGAGAGAGAGAGAGAGAGAGAGAGAGAGAGAGAGAGAGAGAGAGAGAGAGAGACTGATCAGCCACTCTAAAAATGAGCTCCTGAAAAATTATAAAAGATTGAGCCAAAATGTGAGACAGAGAGTGAGATAATGACAACCTGTGGATTAGCATCTGGCTACTGAATCTCCACTCTAACAGCTAACTGGAGTTTTCCCTCCAAAATGTGAAAGGCTTTTTTAAAGGAACTACAGCTGAAAAACTTCACACAATTTTTGATCTTCAGTTACTAAACAGAGAGATGAGCTTTATCTGGCAAAAATCTTGAACAAAAATTATCTTGACTTTATTCGGGTAAAATCTCTCATTATTACAAGCTAAAAGCTAAGTTAGCTGCAGCTTTGGCTCAGTGCCCAGCCCGATCACCATGGCAACCCCGGCACAGGCAGAGTGCAGAGAGGTGCTTTACCCAGAGAAGTGCAGAAGTGTACAGGCCAGAAAAAAACACAAAGAGAAAACTCTCAGAGACAACCCTGATCTTCTGTATGCTGACTACATTCAACTCAATGGGAGAAGAATCAAGAACAACCTTATCTTCTTCACCACCTTGATAAATGCATGGAAATCAGCCATCTGTGAGGAATTCAAGAACATTTTTAAAGAAGGAATCGGTCGAGGTGGAAGATTAACTATATGCAAAGATGAAATGCTGGACACAGACAACCCAATCCTCACCATAACCTACTACACTAAAGGCACCTTCCTTCTGCAAGGCAATGAGGCAAGCCTGAACTCATTCGAGGAGATCTTCCCCCTGCTGAAGGCCAGAGTAGAGGAGGAGAGAGACGAGCCTCAAGCAAACAGCACAGACTCTGAGGAGGAAGGCCCAGCGAGTCTTTCACCTTCATCATCAGACCGTCGACTGAGAGACAGTTTAGCTTTGCTGGAACTGGACTTCACTGAATTCAGAGAACACACTCAAGTCAAACTCTCAGACACACGCAACACAAACATCTCCATCCAAGAGCTCAAAGATGAGCTCAGGCAGCTGAAGACAGACACCAACTCCTCCATCACTCAACTCCACAGAGCTCTCAGAGAACTGCAAGGAGAAAACCAAGCTCTCCGCGCACATATGTGCAAGCTAGAGGAGGACAACGAGAGAAAAGAAGAGAACTTCTCCAGACAGCTGCAAGAGATGAGAGAGCAGATCCAGAAAAACACAGAAGACAACACACCTCACCACAGTACAGCTCCTCCTGAGCCAGATCTGTGCACACACTGTGCAACCAGCTCCTGAACAGATAAGAACACACACAGTGCTCTTACTGAGAATTTTTTTATTTTTTTTTAAAGTGCACTAATGTAAAAGTACTTCCATAGTAGGAAAAAAAATACTATGGAAGTCAATGGGACCCAAAAACTGTCTGGTTACTGATAATCTTCTAAATATCTTCCTTTCTGTTCAGCAGAAGAAAGAAATTCATACAGGTTTGAAACAACATGAGGGTGAGTATATGATGACAGAATTTTCATTTTAAAAGTGAACTTCTCCTTTAATCAACATACTTCTCTGCGATCTCTGCCGTCACCCTCTCACATACACCGTTAGGAAGCTCTCTCTCTTCTGTACAATCCTGTTGGATCCAAATATGGATCACTTGCTCCTTCAAGGAGTAATATGATAAGCTTCATGTCACAGGGTGGAACTGTAATAGACAGCAAATGCCCCTAGGGGGAATTGTTTTTGGGGGTGAACATAGTCAGCAGCGAGACGGCGGATCTTCCGGATTTTGGAAAACAAACAAGTGACGGGTGATTTGTAATGAGGAAATTAGGAGCGGCTGGACGGGTTAATCAACGTGGGCTTGTGATTGGGGATGGGATGTTTTGAAGTCCTTTAAATACCCCAGGGAAGAGGAGGACGGGGGAGAAAAACAAGAGAAAAACAGGAGAAAAACTAAGGCGGAAGAGTGAGGCTTGGCTGGTGCGAGGACAGCGGGGAGCGGTGAGCGAGACGCAACGTGTTTGGGACATCCTGAGTCGAGAGACAAGAAGTGTAAGGACCGGTGATTCACCGCGGAGCTTGGGATTTGGATCGGTGGCGATCGGCACCATGGATGTGCGGAGACCGAGGATATGCACCGCGACAGATAAGTGCTTCCGGTGTTTATTGAAGAGATTGTTGTTACGCTGAAAATAGCTTTGGAAATTCGACTCTACTGAGGGCGGCCCCTTTTCATTCATTCGCTTCCTGACTTTCTACTGATAAATAAGTTGCAAGGTGCCCTGGCATGCTTGGTGCTTGTGGGTAGTGCATGTTAGCCCAGTTGTGTGATCCCCCCCCACTGTGCGAGGAATTACTCCCTACTTTGTTTACACTGTGTGATAGTGCATGTCGCCGTTTGTAGTGGGCATATGCCATGCACGTTCGGTTGGAGTGTTTCCCCTAGTTGACTACTTTGAGTGCAGTTATTCACGAATATAAATAAACCGAGTGATTCCTCTTACTGCACAGAAGAGTGAAATATCTGGATGCGGAGTGTTTGAACCAGCATTACCTACTAGCCGCCTCTGCTAGTTCCTTCCATTGCACCAGAGGAGTTTTGCTGTTGGGTTAAATTATTATATAATCTGTGCGCTGTTGCCTTGTACCCGCAGAACTGTGAGAGCCACTGTTGTGCACAGAAGACATTGCCTCCTCACTGTGATGAATTAGTCTGTCTGACGTAATAACTTGAGCCATCATTTGTGTATTGCTGTCCTGTAGCAGTGAAGTCCAGATAACTCCTGTTGCCTTGAACTAACTCTCTTCATTTCCCTTACACCCCGGCCGGCTGGTGAGTTGTTGTTATTCTAACGAGTGATAGGTGCACTGCTGCCTCCTACTAATTGTCTGTGGAGCTGCTGCTTTATCAAGGCAAACTACTCCACCATTGGTACGCTACCATTCGCCTGTGCCCAGGGAGCCACTGCTATACCAGTCTAACTGTTCCGGCGCTGTTCCACGTTAACCACCTGAGTATAGTGAGCCGCTGTGGTAACGAAGCAAGACGTCCCGTCCCTGGCACACTTCAACCACCGGGTGAGTCCAACCTCCGCCCTAAATTAATCTGCCTTGTTGCTCTTTACCAACAGAAAAGTCGAACTGCTCCATCGCTGTCACACTACAACCGTCTGTGCTTAGAGAGCCGCTGCGATATCAAGTCCAACTGCTCCAACGCTGCCCCACGTTAACCGCCTGAGAATAGTGAGCCGCTGTGGTACCAAAGCAAGCCGCCCTGTCACCGTCACGTCCCAACCACTGGGTGAGTCCACTCTGTGCTCCAAATTAATCTGCCTTGTTGCTCTTTGCCAGTACAGCCTGGAGGGCTGCTGTTGCATCCAGTTGAGTTGCTCCACCACTGTCACACTTCGACCATTGGAGCTAAGAGAGTTGCTGCTACATACACTCCAACTGCTCCAACGCTGCTTTACGTCAACCGTCTGAGAATAGTGAGCCGCTGTGGTACCAAAGCAAGCCGCCCTGTCACCGTCACGTCCCAACCACTGGGTGAGTCCACTCTGTGCTCCAAATTAATCTGCCTTGTTGCTCTTTGCCAGTACAGCCTGGAGGGCTGCTGTTGCATCCAGTTGAGTTGCTCCACCACTGTCACACTTCGACCATTGGAGCTAAGAGAGTTGCTGCTACATACACTCCAACTGCTCCAACGTTGCTTTACGTCAACCGTCTGAGAATAGTGAGCCACCGTGGTACCAAAGCAAGCCTCACCGTCACGTTCCAACCACTGGGTGAGTCCACTCTGTGCTCCAAATTAATCTGCCTTGTTGCGCTTTGACAGTCCAGCCTGGAGGGCTGCTGTTGCATCCAGTTGAGTTGTCCCACCACTGTCACACTTCAACCAGTGGAGCTAAGAGAGGCGCTGTTACATACATTCCAACTGCTCCAACGTTGCTTTACGTCAACCGTCTGAGAATAGCGAGCCACTGTGGTACCAAAGCAAGCCGCCCCGCCACCGTCACGTTCCAACCACTGGGTGAGTCCACTCTGTGCTCCAAATTAATCTGCTTTGTTGCTCTTTGCCAGTACAGTCTGGAGGGCTGCTGTTGCATCCAGTCGAGTTGCTCCACTACTGTTACACTATAACCATCTGAGCCAAGAGAACTGCAGATATATTCAGCCCAGCTGTCCCAACGCTGTTCCACGTCAAACGTCTGAGTACCAGGCGAGCTGCCCTACCTACACTTCAATCACCCGAGCTTGGAGAATTGACATCCCACTTAGCCTGGAGAGTCGTCGGGGTTTACCCAGCTGAATTGTTCCGCCATCGCAACGCTCCTTTCCGCTCGAGCCTGGAGAGTTGTTGAGCTAGCTCATTTGCCCAGCCATCTGGCGAACTTCAAGTCCTTGTCTGGCTATAGGCCAACAGCCCTAGCAAATCTGCTTTTCTATAGACCCTTTTGACTTGTTCTTAAATATATTTAATAAAGGAAATCTTATATTTCCTCTTTCTTGTCCTGGTCTTTGACGGGTGGGTTACGTGGTGCTCCTTGGGAGAGTGGAAAGAGTTAGTGGCGGATAGCGCCCCCTGCCTGTGACACTTCATCCATGATAATGCCAAGTTATTGTATAAAACTTAGCCTACATGTTACATTTAGCCTAAACACAACACATTGTAGGCTATTTGAAAATGTTTAGTAGCATACAGACTACAAAATAAATATGTACGTTGTGAAAGTAAAATCTGGTGTTTTCTTTATTACATTGTATTGCATTTTGTAGAAATATAGTGTAAAATATAGTGTAAGCCATGCATTGCTTGGAAATATTGAGATCTAGTAAATCAGTATAGACATCTGTAGACATGAAGTGGCAGCTTCAGCCATTTGCAGCTATGAAAAGTTTGGCGGCTGCAGCAGCCATTTAGGTTTTGGCTGAGCCGGCTAGCCAGCCAATAACTTCATCAGCCAGCCATTATTCTCAAAACAAATGGCTTCGGGCTCTAGCCCAGCTAGCAACACTGGACATCAACCACACGGCATAGGCTAATAACCTTTTTTTCATATACTATCTACTTTCTATAACAGTTCTATCTAATAAGATATTAAACAGTACTGTTAGACAGATCGCTAACTAATAAACACAGAGAATGCATTGTTTGCTCTGGCGTTCTCAGCACCGCCAAAATAAAGGTCTGTCGCGCCGTCAAAATAAAAGTCACCGTGCTTGCATTGCATGCATTTAGATCATTATTGAGATCTAGTAAATCAGTATAGACATCTGTAGACATGAAGTGGCAGCTTCAGCCATTTTGTCACTCCCTTACCCCTCCTACCAGTTCCTATGGCCACTTGGCCAGTGCGAACGCAAACAGCAAAACCGAGTTTGGGGGAGAGTAGTTCATATAACTGTTTAGAAGTGGACAGTTCCTAGAACTAAGTTCCTGTAACTACTTGGTCGGAAAGCGGCTATAGATCCAAAGGGCGATGAATATCTTTGGCAAAAAACCCCAAGTCTCACAAGAAAATTTCCACGAGAAACAACCTTGATCAAACCGTGAATAAAAGCGGTAGAGAGTTGGTGCAGCTCTGCCGAGCCTCAGGCCTGTACATACTGAATGGCCGGATCAGATGGTACTCTTTAGGGAGGTTCACGTGTTGTTCAGGTCTTGGAGCTAGTGTAGTTGACTATGCCATCACTGACATGGACCCCTCCTCCTTCAATGCATTCACTGTCAAACAGCAAACTCCGCTTTCTGACCATAACCAAACTAACATCTATATCAAAACACATCACACACCAGAACAAAACAGGCCGGGAACCTGCCAAATGTATCCGGTCCAGCAGAGATACAGATGGGCTTCAGACAGCGCAGACAAATTTGTGCAAGCCCTCAGTTCTGAAGAACTAAAAAATCTAATAAATACATTTATTAATAAGAAATTCAAAACAACTAAAGATGGTGTTAATTCGGCTACAAATGAAATCAATTACATATTTAAAAAAGCAGCACATAAAAGTGAATTGAAAAAGAAAGGCAAAAAATACACTAAAAATACTCCAAAAGATGAAAAATGGTTTGCTTTGACTGGAGACTGCAAAACACTAAGAAAACAACTTAGAAAATGATCAAATCTGAAACATAAAGAACCAAACAAAACTGAGATAAGAACTGAATACTTTTCTAAACTAAAAATATATAAAGACACAATTAGAGTGAAAAAGCAACACCATCTGACCAAAAGTATAGAAAAATTAGAGCATTCAATACATCAGAATCAGTTCTGGGAAATGTGGAACAATCTGAGCACAACGAAACCACAAGACCTGCCAATACAAGACGGAGAAATCTGGACAAACCACTTTGAAAACATATATAAAGAAATCCCATCAAACCAACTTAATGATAATTATAATCTGATCAAACAAAATCTACAAACTTTTGAAGAGACAATTTAAAATAATCAAAATCCACTTGACTTCCCAATTACACACAAAGAATTGACAAACAAACTCAAAAGCCAGAAAGGAAAGAAATCTTGTGGTCCTGACAGCATTCTAGGAGAGATGCTGAAACACAGCACACCTGAGCTGCAGGCGGCCGTGCTCAAACTGTTCAACATTGTACTTAGTTCAGGCTGTTTTCCTGACATCTGGAGCCAAGGACTTATTACCCCAATTCATAAGAGTGGAGATAAATTGGACCCTAATAATTTCAGAGGCATTTGTGTGAGCAGTAATCTGGGGAAGTTATTTAGCAGTATTTTAAACAATAGAATTGCAAGCTTCCTTAACGAACACAATGTCCTGAACTCGAGTCAGATTGGCTTCGTTCCAAATCACAGAACTACTGACCACATTTACACCCTACACACCCTAATCAATAAACACGTAAAACAGACCAAAAACGGAAAATGCATGCTTTGTCGATTTCAAAAAAGCATTTGATTCTATTTGGCACAACGGATTATATCACAAACTTCTACAAAGTGGTGTAGGGGGTAAAGTTTATGACACTATAAAATCAATGTATTCGAACAACAAATGTGCAATACGAATTGGCAACAAACACACAGAATTCTTCACCCAGGAAAGAGGAGTGCGGCAGAGCTGTAGCCTGAGTCCAACGCTGTTCAACATCTACATTAATGAACTAGCGGTGCAGCTGGAGCAGTCTACGGGCCCTGGACTCACTCTGCAGGACAGGAGCATCAAGCTCTTGCTGTACGCAGACGACCTGGTGCTGCTGTCACCCACTGCACAGGGACTACAGCAGCACCTGGACCTGCTGGAGAACTACTGCCAGAACTGGGCCCTGGCAGCCAACCTCACAAAGACCAGCATTATGGTCTTTCAGAAGAAGCCCATATGTCAGGAACACAGATACCAGTTCAGTCTAGGCAGCACCGCCCTAGAGCACACGATGCAGTACACTTACCTCGGCCTGGCCATCACTGCACACACACACACACACACACACACACACACACACACACACACACACACACACACTTACCTCGGCCTGGTCATCACTGCACACACACACACACACACACACACACACACACACTTACCTCGGCCTGGTCATCACTGCATCGGGGAGCTTCAGTATGGCAGTGAATGCTCTCAGAGATAAAGCTCGAAGAGCTCTCTACGCAATTAAGAAAAAATTCCAAAACATTCAATTACCGATTCCAATCTGGTGTAAAATCTTTGATAGTGTAATTCAGCCCATTGCGCTGTATGGAAGTGAGGTTTGGGGTCCACTCAGTGATCAAAACTACACTAGATGGGACAGGCATCCAACAGAAGCCCTACACACTGAATTCTGCAAAATGATCCTAAAACTACAAAGGAAAACACCCAATAATGCATGCAGGGCAGAATTAGGCCGATTCCCATTGATTATCAATATGCAAAAAAAAACCCTCAAATTCTGGATGCATCTAAAATCAAGTCCCACAGAATCGCTACATTTTAAAGCACTACAAACCCAAGAACTGAACCCCGAAGAGTCCCTCAGTCAGCTGGCTCTGAGACTCACTAACCCGACTAACCCTACTAACACTAACCAGTCTCAGACCAGCACTGCTCCTCACACACACATCAGGACAAACCAAATTACCAAACACTCTAAAAATAAATATCTGGAACATTGGGATCAGGAAACTAAAACACAAAGTAAATTACAATTCTATCGAAATCTGAAATCAAATTATGAACTGGAAGAATATCTCCAGAGTGTGAGAGACACAAAGCAAAGACGGATCCTGAGCCGGTACAGGCTGTGTGTGTGTGCGTGTGTGTGTGTGTGTGTGTGTGTGTGTGTGTGTGTGTGTGTGTGTGTGTGTGTGTGTGTGTGTGTGTGTGTGTGTGTGTGTGTGTGTGTGTGATGATCCTGACCCAGTACAGGCTGAGTGTGTGTGTGTGTGTGTGTGTGTGTGTGTGTGTGTGTGTGTGTGTGTGTGTGTGTGTGTGTGTTCCTGACCCAGTACAGGCTGAGTGTGTGTGTGTGTGTGTGTGTGTGTGTGTGTGTGTGTGTGTGTGTGTGTGTGTGTGTGTGTGTGTGATCCTGAGCCAGTACAGGCTGTGTGTGTGTGTGTGTGTGTGTGTGTGTGTGTGTGTGTGTGTGTGTGTGTGTGTGTGTGTGTGTGTGTGTGTGTGTGTGTGTGTGTGTGTGTGTGTGTGTGTGTGTGATCCTGAGCAAGTACAGGCTGAGTGAACACAGTCTTGCCATCGAGACCGGCAGACACAGAAAGAGCTGGTTACCCCGAGCCTGACGGGGTCTGTATCGCTTTTACTGGCACTATGTAACTTTGGGGTGCGGGTAGTAACCTCACCATAAAAAGAACTACAAAATTCGACTGCTTTACGGCATACGTCACTTCCCCCACCACTTCCTCAAATTCGGACGTGAGAGACCAGCGTCTGTTTTCCTGCGTATGTTTTTGTCATGTCCGAATCAGGCACGAAACCTAAACCTAAGAAGGCAAAGGTTTTTTCGGAGGAGACAAAGAAAAGAAAAAGGGATACTGACAAAATAAAGGGCCGAACGAGGATCAATATTGGTCCAGCGTTCGCTCGCAAGCTTAAGGATGAAGAGGGCTGCCCAACTGATGCTGACTTGGCCATCATGCTGTTGTTCCCTTTACATTATAAGGTTCTATCTGCATTCTGACTGGTTTTGATATATTGAGATTTAAATTTTTTGCTTTCGATTCGACTGTGTAGAAAGATCCTAAATAAAAATAATTAAAAAGTAAATAAATGAAAAAATAAATTCTAAATAAAAAGCTCAAAATGTATACAACCTAAAAAATAACATCACATAATGTAAATAAGTGGTCACAGAATAAGAATATGTGAATAACTCAATTCTTACAAAAATTGTCAAATAGAACCTTATAAATCCAAAGGGATTCTATGTCTAAACGGCGTGTACAAGTTTGGTAGAGGCTATGTTCTTTCAAGTAAATAATACATGATTAGACAGACAAAATCATCTTTTAGGCTGGCTGGCAGGCTGAAAGTCATGTTTATTTATTTTTCTGGTGAAAGTGTCTTGCCTCAGGCTATAATGAAAATCGATTTTGCAACTTGGAAGTTTCATCAATGGTAGCTTGATATAATATTGAGAAAAAAAAAATATATATATAGGTATTACCTACCACACAAACACTGAATTGAATTAGCATATCCATTCTGTAAAACAATAGCCAATTACAAGGCAACTATAATTACGCTGGCTTATAAACGTGAGCTACGCTATTATTTGGCGTTTGTAAAAAATAAACCCATGAAATTATATTCATATGACATGCTGAAATATATGCCACTGTACCTGGGATGAAGACATTTCACACACAATGCAGGCAGTCTGCCCAAGACATGAGAACTCCTGCAGAGTTCGGGGGTAACGGCTTGTCAACAAATGCACGTGTATCCCCTGTTGTAACCATGACAGATTTTATGACAGTAGTCGAAGACAATACCGTTCCCCAACTGTAGGAGGAGCCCGAGAGCAAAAGTTACTTAATGTTACTTTAATACAGAACTTTACAGCCATGACTGAAGTAGATCAGATGAAGATCCTTCTAGGAGAGGGACATACAGACATACAGATAGATAGATAGATAGATAGATAGATAGATAGATAGATAGATAGATAGATAGATAGATAGATAGATAGATAGATAGATAGATAGATAGATAGATAGACAGACAGACAGACAGACAGACAGACAGACAGACAGACAGACAGAGAGAGAGATAGATAGATAGATAGATAGATAGATAGATAGATAGATAGATAGATAGATAGATAGATAGATAGATAGAGATAGACAGACAGACAGATAGATAGATAGATAGATAGATAGATAGATAGATAGATAGATAGATAGATAGATAGATAGATAGATAGACAGACAGACAGACAGACAGACAGAGATAGATAGACAGACAGACAGACAGACAGATAGATAGATAGATAGATAGATAGATAGATAGATAGATAGATAGAGAGAGAGAGAGAGATAGAGATAGACAGACAGACAAACAGATAGATAGATAGATAGATAGATAGATAGATAGATAGATAGATAGATAGATAGATAGATAGATAGATAGATAGATAGATAGATAGATAGACAGACAGACAGATAGATAGATAGATAGATAGATAGATAGATAGATAGATAGATAGATAGATAGATAGATAGACAGACAGATAGATAGATAGATAGATAGATAGATAGATAGATAGATAGATAGATAGATAGATAGACAGACAGACAGACAGACAGACAGAGATAGACAGACAGACAGACAGACAGACAGACAGACAGAGATAGATAGACAGACAGACAGACAGACAGACAGACAGACAGACAGAGATAGATAGATAGATACCACCCAGATACAGACCACCCAGATACCAACAAGACAATCAGAGGAACTCTACATCCCACCTTCGTACAGCACCACGCCCCCATACTATATCCAACCCTCATGCCCCACCAAGACACAGAACAGCCCCTCATCATCACCAACAGACGACCTACTCATCTATGATGAACAATACTCCCCCTCTGCAATCAAATACACCGATATCTGAACTTGGGGCAATCAAAGAGATGCTCCACACCCTGTGTAACAGATTACTACAAACATGAGGTACAGGGATACCATAGATGGCGCACGCACACACACACACACACACACACACACACACACACACACACACACACACACACACACACACACACACAGACAGACAAACACATACACAGACACGCACATACACAGAGTAATTGGTTACAGCAGGTTAGCCCTTTTTTGTTTTTATTTATTTATTTATTTATTTATTTTGGTTTCGTTTTATTCATGTTTTTAGTTGAATTTCTGTATTTCTCTCAAAAATGAAATCTTTAAAAATAAGCTTTTGGAATATTCAGGGTCTGTACTCTAGTACATTTGGTCTTAAGACCACAGAACCTGATTTTTTTAATAACGTAAATGATGTTGATATTTTAATTCTGTTAGAAACGTGGTGTCGATCTGATACAATCACCCAATGTCCCTCAGGTTACAGTGAAATTACAGTTCCTTCAGTTAAACTGAGCACAGTACACCGTGGCAGAGACTCCGGGGGAATTTTAATCTGGCTTAAAGCTGATCTCACCAATCACATCAGCACGGTCAAACAAAACAAAAACCACATTTGGTTGAAAATTAATAAAGAAGTGGGCATTTGTGACGTAGATTTATATCTGTGTGCAATATACACCCCTCCATCAGAGTCCCCATATCATGACGAAGACTTCTACAGCTCTCTACAGACAGAGATTTGTCAGTTTCAAGCCCAAGGCAAAATACTTCTGTGTGGGGACTTCAACGCACGAACAGGCTCAGAATCTGACTTTATAGACCACACAGAAGATAAGCATGTTTTTAACCAGTCACTTTTGAGCCCCATAACCACAGTCATGAGGAACAACCCTGACAAAACAATAAATAGAAATGGCAAGGAGTTAGTGCATCTCTGTAGAACCTCAGGCCTGTATATATTAAATGGGAGGTTCAGAGGAGACAGTCTGGGACGCTTTACCTACTGTTCAGCTCTTGGTAAAAGTGTAGTTGACTATGCCATTTCAGACATGGACCCCTCCTCATTCAGTGCTTTCACTGTACGAGCACAAACCACCCTCTCAGATCACAGCCAAATAAATATATATTTGAAAAAAAACAGAGCTACTACTAAGAAACCGCTCAGTAAACTGTACAATCTAAATCAGGCATACAAATGGGCTCCAAACAGTAATGAACAATTTATACACACTTTGAACTCAAATGAAATAAAACATGTAATAAACACATTCAACATAGTCCACTATCAAAATACAACTGAAGGCGTTAACAAAGCAACAAAAGACATTACCATTATCTTCCAAAACGCTGCATTAAATGCCAAACTTGGGAAGACAAAAAGAAAACACCATAACAGTGGACAAAAAACCACTGATAAAAAATGGTTTGACAGTGAATGTAAAGAAATGAGGAAACATTTAAGACAGCTATCAAACCAAAAACACAGAAACCAACATGACCCAACACTACAACATGAATACTTTGAAACTCTGAAACAATATAAACAGACTATACGACTAAAGAAATTCCATTATACCAACCAAACACTTCAGGAGATTGAAAACGCAATAGACCAGGGTCAGTTCTGGGACATGTTGAACAGTTTAGAAACCACAAAGCCACAACAATTGGCAATACAAGATGGCGGCATCTGGGAAAAATACTTCAGTGACCTTTACAAAAGTATCCCACCTGAAGACCTGAACATAAACCAAATTGATATTAAATCAAAATTAGACAATCTCGAATCAGCCATCAAAACTAACCAAAATCCATTAGATTATCAAATTACACAAAAAGAGTTAACAGACAAACTGAAATCTCTGAAATCAAGAAAAGCTTGTGGCACAGATGGCATAAAAAATGAAATGCTGAAAAACAGTACCCCAGAGTTACAAATTGCAATAGTTAAACTGTTCAACATGGTGCTTACATCTGGCTGCTTTCCTGATGTCTGGAACCAGGGGCTGATCACCCCAATCCACAAAAATGGAAATAAATCCGACCCTAATAACTACAGAGGGATCTGTGTCAACAGCAACCTTGGGAAAATATTCTGTAGTATCCTAAATTCAAGGATACAAACCTTTATTAAAGAAAAAAACATACTTAGTAAATGCCAAATTGGTTTTCTTCCAGGTTACAGAACATCTGATCATATATACACCTTACATACTTTAATTAACAAACATGTCCACCAAAAAAAAAGGGAGGGAAAATATTTGCTTGTTTCATCGACTTTAAAAAAGCCTTTGACTCCATTTGGCATGAAGGACTTTTCTTCAAAATACTTCAAAGTGGAATAGGTGGCAAGGTATATGACCTTATCAAATGTATGTACAAGCACAATCAATGTGCTGTGAAAATTAATAATCAAAGAACAGAATATTTTACCCAAGGACGCGGTGTGAAGCAAGGATGCTGTATACAGTGCCCTCCACAATTATTGAACCCCCTGGTAAATATGATCAAAATTGGCTGTAAAAAATAAATCTGCATCGATTATCCTTGTGATCTTTCATTCAAAAAATGTGCAAAATTCTAACCTTTCATTGAAGTAAAAGAATTGAAAGTGGGGGGAAATCACATTATGAAATAAATGTTTTTCTCCAAAACATGTTGGCCACAATTATTGAAACCCCTAGAATTTTTTACGAGTAAAATATCTCTGTATGGAGGAATGGTCTCTGATCTCTTGTCAGTTATTCTCCAAACTCATCAGGCATTATAGAAGAAGACTCAGAGCTGTTATCTTGGCAAAAGGAGATTGCAAAAAGTATTTAATAAAAGGGGTTCAATAATTGTGGCCAACGTGTTTTGGAGAAAAACATTTATTTCATAATGTGATTTCCCCCCACTTTCAATTCTTTTACTTCAATGAAAGGTTAGAATTTTGCACATTTTTTGAATGAAAGATCACAAGGATAATCGATGCAGATTTATTTTTTACAGCCAATTTTGATCATATTTACCAGGGGGTTCAATAATTGTGGAGGGCACTGTAAGTCCTGCATTATTCAACCTGTACATAAATGAACTTGCAGACCAGTTGGACCGATCAGCAGCTCCAGGCCTCACACTACTAGACACAGAGATTAAATACCTGCTTTATGCAGATGACCTTATTTTGTTGTCTCCAACCAGAGATGGTCTCCAACATAACCTGTCCATCCTGGAACAATACTGCCATAACTGGGCATTGGAGGTCAATTTAAAGAAAACTCAAATTATGATCTTTCAAAAAAAAGCCAGACGTCTTGAAACCAAATACCCTTTTACTATGAATAACACCCAAATTAAACACACACAAAATTATACTTACCTCGGTCTGACCATATCTGCATCAGGGAATTTCAATAAAGCCATACATTCACTTAAAGAAAAAGCATACAGGGCAATGTATGCATTAAAAACCAAGCTGTTCAACATTAACATCCCAATTAGAATCTGGACTAAGATATTTGATAGGGTAATTGTACCGATAGCACTTTATGGAAGTGAAGTTTGGGGCCCACTCAGTAGATTGGAGCATGACTCCTGGGACAAACACCCGATAGAGACCCTACACACAGAATTCTGTAGAAGAATTCTAAACGTTCAAAGGAAAACCCCAAATAATGCCTGTCGAGCAGAACTGGGACGTTACCCATTACTGATAAATATACAGAAACGAGCTATTACATTTTGGACACATCTTAAAT
>CM040825.1:410000-490000 GCA_022828995.1 Vimba vimba | reverse complement strand
AAAAACATCTTACAGCAAAGGATGACTGTGGCGAGCAGGCCGAGGCTGAGGGCTTTGAGAGAATAGCTGGAGGCCAGTGTGATTACTGATGAGTGACACCTGTACATTGCTCATTATCAATCAAACTGCATTAATTATGCCCATGTTTCTCATCTTTTCAGATAATTTTCAATCAGTCACAATTTTTAACTGGTAAAGGCAGATAAATAAACATTAACATGGACAGCTAAGATAAAGTGCAAATAAGGGAAACATCTCAAGCTGTTAAGACATGGCTAATGAAAGAATACAAGCCCAAATACTAACTGAAGTGTCTCAAAAATATACTTACATGGATAAAGATGCTTAATGGTTGAAAGAGCTCTTAAAAGAGCTTTTAGGGGTCATTTAGCTGCTGTTGACACAAAAGCAAAATGGAGAAAAATAAGAAACATGACTGAACAGAATTAATTTTTCATCAATGATAAATAAATATATACATATACATATATATATATACATACATACTTTCAGTGAACTTTGAGTTATTACTTAAAACAACCCAGCTGCTGATTGATATTACTTGGAATGCAAAAAAAAAAAAAAATGTGTCTGGGCTTTTTTGGTCTGTTGGGGCTTTTTTGCTTATTGAAGGAGAAATTCTTGTTATGCTAGGCTGTATAGCAGTTCATACAATACCGGTGTTTACTTTGGTTGTTTAATTAACATTAATGACAGACAGCACCACGTTTCTAAGGTTGCTGTAATTGTAAGACCTAATCCAATATCCTTCTGAGACCCATAAGGGAAAACAAGTTTTTGTTAATGTGTTTATATATATATATATATTTATATATACATATATATATATATATATATATATATATATATATACATACATATACATACACGTCTTTACATTATTTGTAAACATGGCCAAAAATTTGGTTTTCCATTATATGCGATATGTATATTTTCATTGTCTCTAATTTGAATAGTAATGTGTTTTTGGGAAACATGTAGGCTAATGGAAAAAAAGTAGCTATAATGAGTAACAAATTTACAACATTTTTATAATATCTCATATTTCATATAAATATTGATTTAGCATTTCTTTCCTATTCACTTGTCTCCTAAAATGCCTGACAAGCAAGTCCCGGTGTCCTCTACAGTGGACATGAATAAAACAAATGCATGTCTCAAAACAGAACGTCATATTCTTATTTAAAACCCCAAAGTTGTCTTAGGGTGTGAATTTATTACAAAAAAATCGAATTGATCCAATCATATTTCTATAAGAGTGCTGAATTTAAACATCCAGTCAATGTCAGTCAGGATAGGGGGTTGTCATGATGAAAACTCCAAACATTTGGTATCTCTGAAAAGCCCTGAATTTTTAATGTTACAGGACGGTCTCAAAAATAATGTCATCTAAGCTACAAAGGAAAACTTCTCAGACAGATATAATGATAACATGGGCACATATATTAATGTTTCTGCCACACACGCACCGAGAACCGCTGTGAGGTTAAAAGAGAATATCGTATTTTCCCGTGAGCGTTCGGCCATTTCTGTGGGTGCTTGAGCAGTGTTCACGCGCTGTCTGAGATGTGGCCGCGCTTCAGAAGTAACTTATGTTTAATAAATTCATGAATCAGTTCCCTTTCGCATCTGTGAGGATAAAATACTTAAATACTTTATTGTAATTATCATTAGTAAGTAGGGCCAAACGTTAACATGACAGACATGCGCGCGCACAAGTGACGTAACAGATTTAACAGCAATAGGTTGTTTGCCTCTGTTAATAGATTGTATAATTTACTTAGTTCATGTTTTTAAACGTCATTGATAATTGTAGTTATAATTTGTGAAGTATATCGAATAAAATACTTACCTCCAGAAAACTCAAGTTATCAGTCCTCTCAGCAGGGAGTACAGTCGGGATGTGTGTGCACGCGCTGGCTCTGCCTCTGACTGGCCAGACTTCCGCTTTTATACTCCTATCTATTGTTTTTTGCGGGCTTTGCACGAGAGTCTGGCAGCACAGTTTATATATATTTTAATGTTTATACATATATAAAATGTATATATCATCACCCAGCATACCTAGTTAAATCATCCTGGCATTCAATTATTAATAATAATAAAACTGCTGTGATTGGTTAATAGAGCTGGTAAGTCCCGCCCATCCGTAAAGCCCCACTGGACCTCTAGGTTGAAAAATCGTCAATGCAAGTGAATGTGAGAAAATAATTATTTTCTGGTCCCGTTAGAATTGTGCCATGAATGTGAACATATGTTGTCTATGAAATTTTTATATATTTTTTCATGTTACGAGTTTGACAGTATATTGTATGATTCTTTGGCTAGCAGTTGTGGAAAAGACATAGCCTAATGAGAAAGACTACATGTCGCCTATGTGACGTCACCCCATAACACATTTCCCTCCACTTGTCAAATCACGGTGCTAATGCTGCGATAATCTATGGAGACAGATCGAGATGCCTGTGTGTTTTGTACCCAAATGTCACCATTCAAACCAAATGGGCTGTTCTTTCTTCAGATTCCCGTCTGATGCAGCGAAGAGTTGTAGTCCACAAAGTGCTCTCACATAAAGTCTAACCGTATCAAACTTCTGCCTGCTAAATTGTAGCATTCTTCTTCACACTAAAAATTATATAAAAAATTCACAGACAACATATGTTCACATTCATGGCAAAATTCAAACGAGACCAGAAAAGAATTATTTTCTCACATTCACTTGCATCAGAGAATGTCTAATATGGCGAGAAGTTTCACTCTCACTACACTTCCGGCTTCTGAACTAGTGATGGGTCGTTCGCAAATGAGCCGGATAAGAGCCGGCTCTTGTAGGTGAACGACGGGAGCCGGCTCGCATATTTGAAGAGCCGACTCTATTTTTAAAAATATAGCTTATAGAAATTGAATCATTATGTAGGCTAATAATGAAATAATGAATGATTTTAATTGTATTTAAAATAACTGACTAATTCAAAAACCAACAAAAACATAATTATATAGGCCTAAAGGCGCACACACATTTGTTTCGACTGTCTGATCAGCCTCACATTCTGTTCCTGTCAATCATACACGCGATGTCAACCAATTAAACTGCATGAGGGAGGCTAACTCACACACACACACTAGAGATGCGGATAAACCACGGATCAGGCGGATGACGTGACGAAAAATAATATTTTAATTAAATTCGGGCGGGTGGCTACGGAAGCCCTGAACCGCAACCTAAAAAAAAAAAAATCCGTAAAAAAAAAATATATATATATGTAAAAAAAAAAAAAAAATTCTATCATTTCGAGATTAAAGTCGAAATATTTCGAGATTAAAGTCGAAATGTTTCGAGATTAAAGTCGAAATGTTTCGAGATTAAAGTCGAAATGTTTCGACATTAAAGTCGAAATGTTTCGAGATTAAAGTCGAAATGTTTCGAGATTAAAGTCGAAACATTACGAGAATAAAGTCATAATATTTAGAGACCTGCGCTCGTGAAGTCGAACTGCTTCTGACATGGATCTAAACATAATAGTAGCTTTTTACTTTTTTCTGGGTTTTCAACAAAAAGAAATTCTACAGGTGCTAATCTACCAACATGGTATTACCATTTGTCTTAGGACGTTACAAAATATACTGCGCCGGAATAGACTTTACAGGCGAAAACACTTTTCAGACTGGATGGAGGTAGCCAGCTTTATATCTGAGGAAATAACGGGATCCGGCCAAATGATTGGATACAGAATGATGCACTTAAAATGTATCCAGAAAGGATTTACGGTGAAGAGGGAAACAGTGCGGTTACTGTTGAGTGTGCTCGACCCAGATGGCGTTGCGTATAGACGAGCACGAAGACTCCGCCGAAGGAGGTACCACAATCCTGGTCCAAACTTTATGTGGCACGTTGACTCGTACGATAAACTTAAACCGTACGGCCTCTGCATTAATGGATGTGTTGATGGATTCTCACGTAATGTGATGTGGTTGAAAGTGTATTTCACAAATAATGACCCGAAAGTCATTGCAACATATTTTATTGAGACGATGCCGTGCCGATCGGGGGACTGGAAACGTTGCTATGGAGCAGATGCAGATCTTTCTTCGAAGAAATGCTACTGATGAATTTGCTTTTTTCACCGGAGTTTCTTATACAGTTCAAGCAATCATAATCAAAGAATCGAAAGCTTTTGGAGCATACTTCGGAAAGAGAATATTCAGTTTTGGATGAACTTTTTTCAGGCTTTAAAAGAAGAAGACCATTTCAATGGGGATTTCCTTGACAAATCAATCGTGCAGTTTTGCTTTACAACACTTGTACAGGTAAGAAATTATCTATCTATCTATCTATCTATCTATCTATCTATCTATCTATCTATCTATCTATCTATCTATCTACCTATCTGTCTGTCTGTCTGTCTGTCTGTCTATCTGTATGTCCACATATTTATTTGCTAAAATAGTAAGACTGTAATAGGCTTATATATATATATAGGCTATATATATATATATATATATATATATATATATATATTAATGGAGGATTTTATGTGCTTTTGTTATTTAAGGATGAACTTGACAGATTTGTGCAGATGTGTAACGCACACAGAATCCGAGCGCAACGGAACATAACGGCACCTCATGGGCGTCCCTCCATAATGTATATGGCTCCTCATCTTTACGGATCAGACGACTATCTTTTCCAGTGCAATTCTTTGGATGTTCAGAACTGCCAGGAGGAGTGTCACATGTTGACGTACCCATGTGATGAGACAGTGTTTGAACTTTGTTGCCTGTTGATGGAGGAGCTTCATCTTCTTCCTCCAGAGGATGCTGAGGAAGGCAGAAACCTGTACATTATACTTAGACAGGAGATAAGAAATTTGATGTAGCCTAATACACACACACACACACACACACACACATCCCTGTGACAAGCCTGTTTTTGTGTTCTGTGCACTTCTTATGAAAGAAAAGGGATTAACTGCTCATCTGGACCCGTCCCATACCATGCAGATGAACTGTACACACATTTAAGAATTTAATTTAAGAACAGTTAAGAATTGAGATACTAGAGAATATGTAGAAAGAACAACTTTTAATGTTTGTTTTACAATGAAATGAATCCGATAATAAAATTTGAGCTCAAATCAGATTGTATTAAAAAAAAAAAAAAAAAACCTGTTATGCTAATATGTTGAATTATTTTTGAGCTGTAAGTGTAATAAACTTTTTTTCATAAAACACAGTTGTGATGTATGCTTGAAAAAACAGGAAATTACAGTACAGCAGTAACCAACATTTATCAAAATAAACTAGTAGTGCACTAGTAGAGGCAATACATGCAAAATACTTAACATACATGCCCAATTCAGATTTAACATTTCATAACAATCATTTTTTAACAGTTTATGGACAGTAAGCATATGCAAATCTCACAGTGACTGCAGGAAACATTTAAAAAAGCTTCCAAGAAATCTTGATGTACCTTTTTGAAGTGTTGTTTAACTCTGTTACTACTTAAACATTCTACATCATTCAATACGAAAATGAATCATTATGTAAACATGTAAACAACATGTACAGTGTTAACGTGCAAAGTCTCAACAGCACGAGTTTTATGCAGTACATGCTCTAACACTGCTCAACTGGAGTATGAACCTATTTTTCTTCAGGATTCCACATTCAATGTGTACATTAATTTGAATCAACATAAATTAAGAATGTTAACATAAAATGTTACATAACTACAATGTAAACATAAAATGTAAACAATAGATATTTGCACAGGTACCACATGCAAAGTCTCAAATAGTGTGAAAAGAGTGTTCTGCGCTTTGATATGTTTTCAAGTATGAGCATGCTTTTTTTTATATTTTTTATTCTGCATTTATGGGCATTGAGGTTGTGAGTGTGGATTGAAGTTTTGATGTTCTGAGTTTATAAAATGTCCAGCTATACAATGTCCATGACCCAGATGTTACTATCCAGAACACAATTAAATTCAGCACGGAACTGTGGGAAATTGTCATATGAGTCAGAGAGTTCTAGGACCATCCCACAGGTATGTCCAATCGGCCTTCTGGTGAAGTCTGTCTGGACGGTGAACTGTACATGAATAGCCTCAGCAACCACCAAATTGGAACCAGTACAGAATCTCAGAAATTTGCAGAGTTTGTCTTCGTCAGTTTCCCTGATGTACCTTTTCAGGTGGTTGGCAACCTCTGCTTGATTTTCTGACATTTGTGCTGGGAATTTCAACAGCCCAGTCACCTTTTTTGGTGTAGGCTTCAGGTCTTTGTATAGCTGTTGAATTTCTTCTTGACTAAGAGAGATCTGGCCTTTTGTGACCTCCCTCCAACAGTCAATAACGAACATTGGTTTCTGTATGAGTTCCTTGTGTGCAATTTCGTCAACAATTCCTGGTAGAGAGGAAACCGTGACCCTCCTCCTGCATTCATAAGTGTTCATGATGTCCAGAAGGTCATCCATGTCAACAGAGGAAAAGTCATTGAGCGCTTGATTGAGAACATCTCGTTCCTGGCAGCTCACAAAATGAAGGAAGGCTGCCTTTAGGTCTGTATATACAGCCCCAAACATCATTTCCTCAAGAAATGGTGGAGCAAGCTTAATGGGCAGGTATTTGCAATCTTTAAACCCTTTAAGAAGGATTCGCCCCACAGATTTCCATTTGTCAGAGCTGAAGTCATGCCTGAGGAAAGGCACTTTTACAGATGTCCCGACAGTGCAGTGTTCATAGAAATCAGACCAGAAGCTACTGTACACATCGCGAAGGACACCCGGACCACTGCCTGCTTCCTCTGAGTTGTTAGGAAGTATACGTCTCACTGTCAAGGACTGGTTGACAATCTTGTGGTCAGAAAATGCCTCTATCATGTCACTGAAGCTATTTGAGTAGTGTATGGTTACATTTCTGTTGGGCAAAGCATTAGGAGCACTCTGTGGTGAGTCAAAAGGCTCATGGATCACTGTATCACTAAGAGAATCTCCATCAATATGGTGTTGTGGACCAAATGTAATCTCGGGGTCACTGCTGACATTGAGCGCAATGCTTGCAAGGTGGTCTTGTGAGGAATGTATGCTCGTCTCTTCATCAGAAACCAAGAACACATCAGGAAGGGTGTCTTGAGGCTCATTTACCTCTAGTTGCTCATAGTCGTGAGTATACAAGTCATCACCTTTTGTCGAATCTGAATCGGAGATATCACTAGCATGGTCAGATTCATCACTAGATTTACTAGACTCTTCAGTCAGGTTAATTTTTGGATGAGTTGCTATATAGAAACGCAATATTGGGAGTTTGACAGTATTGTAAATTGTTCCGACTGAGAGATCCTTGGGGAGAAGATTTTGCTTGAAGTCCCAAACTTCGAATTCAAAATCAGACTCTTGACCTTTGGTGGAAACTCCATTGTGAAAGAATAATGCCTTTCCTTCTTTTAGTATGTCATCATATCCTGCCTGAACATTTATCTGTAGTTTTCTAGTCCCTCCACCTTGCCTCGCTCTGACCTGTTTTATCCCTTTATTTTCTTTGTGAAGCCATCCAATTTCAATATTTCGTATGCATGATTTTACTTTGCTTCTTGCTTTTTTGTTTGAGGTTTGTGGTACCTCCTCATCCTTATTTCCCTCCCTTCTAAGCTTCATTTTCTCTCTTAATTTCTCTAAGAGACCTTGCTTTCGCTTCACAGATGGTGTCTGATGCCTGCAAAAATGTATCAAGGCAATCCTGTCACCATATGAGGGAAGGTACTTTGCAAGTTCCACATCTTCCATAAGCAGGATGACTTCTCTGTCAATCTGTGAAAGCAAAGGGACAAGGATGTTAGCTTTGGACACAAGAAAATCATACTGATTCATAACAGCTAAAAGGACATGTAATTAAAGAAGAGAACCAAATGTAAAATCTGGTCACTCATATTAGATACAGTAAAAGGCATGTTTAAATGGATATTACAAAAATTCAGAATGTTATGCTATTATTTACTTGACAGGGACTGGTCTTTTAACATAATGCGAAAAATAAAATACATTTTAATAAATATTTGTGTTCTTATTTTTTTTATATTAAAGAATTAGTTTACCCAAAAATGAAAATAGTTTTTAATGAAATCTGAGAAAAATCGTTGTGTCCCTCCATTGACAGCTATGCAACAACCACTTTTAAGCCCCAGAATGGTAGTAAAAACATCATTAAAGTAATCCATGTGACCCCAGTGGTTTAAACTTGAAATTTTATGAAGCGATGTGAGTGCTTTGTGTTAACCTTGTTAACCTTTCTATTAGCTAGTTAGAGCATATTCAGTGTGCCTAGTGATTTATACAAACACCCAAAACACCATACCTTTTGCTGTTCCATAACTGTAATTGCTTCCTCAGAAATGCCTCGATTTCTCAGGAAATTGAAAACATCTGTATTTTCCTCCATCATGGGTCTGGAAAGTAGAGTACAAAAGAGTTGTTTTAGAATAGGATAGATTGAAAATAATTGATAAGGCTAGTAGGAAAAATAGAGGGAAAATAGAGGTATTAAAAAATGTTGACCTGTTGCATGTCAAAAAAGCCTCTTAAACTGAATAAATACATGTAATTTTATTTCATTGATTGGTAACACTTTACAATACGGGTGCACTAATATGCATTAATTCATACTTAACTAATGCACAGATAATCATGAGTTAATGTATGACTTATGAAGAACTAAACCATTAATGAATTATTACTGCATCAGCAACTAATAAAGAGTCTATATATGATTAATAGTGTCACGGTGGTGTAGGTTGAAAAAAGGCGAAAAGGCAAAGAGCTCCATGAAAATGTTATGATTGGCTTATGTTCTGCAAACCCTTGTGCATTAAGTCATCATGGATTTTATACAATTAAGTTCAAGTTCAAGTTCGTTTATTTCTAAAGCACATTTACTTCCGGTTTTTGGCCGACCAAAGTGCTGTACAATAATCACGACAAGATACATAAAAAACCAACAACATCACTATCAACAGTCAAATATGATGGATTAAAAGATAAATACAAGTAAATTACACATTAAAAGCTAATCCAAACAGATATGTTTTTAGCGCTGATTTAAATTCAGATAAAGTGGAAGCCATTTTAAATTGAATAGGAAGATTATTCCATAGAGTGGGGCCCACCACTTCAAAAGCTCTATTTCCCCTCTTTTTCAAGCGAGTTTTCGGAATACGAAGGAGGAGTTTGTTTCCTGATCTCAGTTCTCGGTTAGGAATATAAGGGTGGAGTAAATCCGATAAATAAGATGGTGCAAGATTATGTAAGGATTTATAGACTAACAGTAAAATTTTGTAGTCGATTCTATATTGAACCGGTAACCAGTGAAGGGATCTCAAAAGCGGTGTCACATGATCAAATTTTTTACCTCTTTTCAAAAAACGTGCTGCTGCATTCTGAACAACTTGTAGTCTCGAAATTTGATTCTTAGAAATGCCATAATAAAGAGAGTTGCAATAATCTAGCCTAGATGTTATAAAGGCATGAATAGCAATTTCTAGAGAAGCATTAGAAAGAAAAGATTTAATTTTAGAAAAAGAGCGCAGATGAAAAAAACTAGAGCCCACTACCGAGGCAATTTGCTTATCAAATTGTAAGTTGTCATCAAATACCACACCTAAATTACGAACCTTAGCTAAAATAGTGAAATTTAAAAGATCAAGGTTAGGTAAATATTGTCTTCTTTGTTCGGAGGGGCAAAAGACAATAGCTTCCGATTTATCTGAGTTCAGAAAAAGAAAGTTTTTTGAGAGCCATGCCTTTACATCATTCAAACATGCTGATAAGTTACTAACAGCATTCACATTACCGCTGGTCAAAGGCAGATAAATTTGCATGTCATCAGCGTAACAATGGAAGGCTACATTGTGTTTCCTGAAGATGGATCCCAAGGGAAGTAAATATAAGGAAAACAGAGTGGGAGCAAGAACAGATCCCTGTGGTACACCACAGGATAACTTGCGTAACGAAGAAGTAAAATTTCCAATTTTAACAGAAAAAGTTCTGTTTGTTAGAAACGATTTAAACCATTTTAACACTGCCCCGCCTAAACCCACATAAGACTCCAGTCGAGAGATGAGGATTCCGTGATCGACAGTATCAAAAGCTGAAGACAAGTCCAGCATGATTAAGACGACAGAAGCTCCCGAGTCAGTAATCATTAAGATGTCATTTAAGACTCTAACAAGGGCCGTTTCAGTACTATGTAAAGATTTGAAACCTGATTGAAAGATCTCATATAAACGATTTGTGGATAAGAAGGACTGAAGTTGCAGAAAGACAATTTTTTCCATCACCTTCGAAATAAACGGAAGGACAGACACGGGGCGAAAATTTGCTAAGATAGATGTATCAAGTGTGGGTTTTTTTAGCACTGGAGTCACTGTGGCTCTTTTTAAGATATCCGGGATAATCCCTGACTGCAAACATTTATTAAGTAAAGTTACAAGGCCAGGTCCTACAATATCAATTAATAACTTCAGATAGCGGGGGTGCATAGTGTCAAGAGGACTAAAAGAGGTTTTTAGTTTTAAAACTATTTCTTTTAATGAGTCTAAGGAAATAGAATTAAAAATATTCCAAGAAGCCAATGGAGTCATTGAGGTCGAATTATCATCCCTGGTATCTGGTATTTTAACTCTTAGGTTTATAATTTTAGTCTCGAAATAATTTAGGAAATTTTCACATAATGCTTTAGAAGGATTACGGAAAGTCGGTACAGGGGGATGTAATACTGAATTGATAATCGAAAAAAGAACTCTAGGAATTTGATGGTGCTCCTCGATTAGATTAGAAAAATAAAGAGACTTGGCCTTCTTAACTGCATTCTGATATGTCCATAAACATTCTTTAAGTATGGTAAAGGATACTTGAAGCTTGTCTTTCTTCCATTTTCTTTCTGCTTTCCTACATAGTTGTCTCAGGGAGCGAATATTTTGATCTAACCAAGGCTCAGCTTTACGTTTCGGCTTTAGCAACCTATATGGTGCAACAGCATTTAAAATCTCCAACCATACAATGTTTAAAGACTCAAGATGTTGCTCAACATCTAGATCTAATAATGAAGATTCATAGGACACTGAGGAAGTGATTTCATTATAACGTTCAGTGAAAGCCTCACAAAATCGCGGTGAATACACTCGAACCTGTTTTAAATCAGAGACAGTTATGTAAGGCATAGCTGGAAGAGCAATTTTAAATATGATAGGAAAATGATCAGAGATGGGTAGTTCAATCACTTCAGTATCAGTTATTGAGAGTCCAAAAGACAATATTAAGTCCAACATATGACCACGATTGTGAGTGGGTTCTTTAACCCACTGCACCAAATTAAAAGAATCAATAATATTCAAAAACTCAGATGATAAGTGATCCGACTCACAGCAAACATGTACATTAAAATCACCTAACAATAAAATCCGATCGTAAGTAATAATTAAATCCCCAAGAAGCTCAGTAAATTCCTCTATAAAGTCCTTCGTCAAGTGCGGAGGCCGATATATTAAGACTAAGACAATAGGTTGAGTCCAGTCAAGTCTTAATAGTTGAACTTCAAAGCTTGTAGGGTTAATGGAGGGTAGCATTTGGCAGCGTGCTCCCAAACTGTCTTTAGCAATAACAGCTAACCCTCCGCCCCTACCAACCAGACGAGGAGAGTTATAGAAGCAATAGTCATTTGGAACAAGATCAGAGTACGGGCTCAAATCTCCTACCTTCATCCAGGTTTCGGTGATAAACATGAAATCAAGGTTGTTGGATGTTATAAAATCATGTAAAATAAATGTCTTATTGACCAAGGAGTGAGCATTGATCAGTGCCATTTTAGGAGAATGCAAAATGCTGTATGGAGCTGAAGCTTTCCTCAAAGGGTGAAGATTTGAAGAATTTACTCCCATTGGACGAAGACGTCGAATAATAATCCGAGTGTCGGAATCCTGTAGTTGTCGAGCCGGGAGGTTAGGAGAAGCACGGGAGTTAGTCTGAATATATGTGAGCCAACGAGATGACGGGACCGGCGTATATTGAACCGAGAAGCTGATCAGATCCTCGGTCCCTGGCCGAGACGTAGAGATCTTACGGAGACCACCTCGCAGATAGATCTTTAGACTGACCAGTTTTCCGCTGCGTTTCCCACGTCTTCTCCGACGTTTCCTCGGGATAACATCCAATGGCCAACAGCGAAGAAAATCTGGAATGCCATCGAGAGTACTCCTGTAGGTATTATCAGCGAAATTCCCCAATTTCGCATCAAAATCATCCATGCAACAACTACGAATATCCAGGAGTGTCTGACGATCATAAACAACGGACTCCGTTTGATAACAGGGTATAAGAACACATAAAAACAACCAGATATAAAACAAGGTAGGGAGTGATAGACGGCATGCCACTCGCACAGGCGCCATCTTGAATCCACTTCAATATCTCTTCAATAATAATTAAAAAAATTATCACAGAATAATGGTTTCTATACTGTAATAAAGGATATGACAATTAACACTGCATTATTCATATAAATATGGAAATACCCCATGATGGCTTGAAAAACACACAAAAACCATATATTATCACATCATGTGTTCATTGTCCTCATGTTTTATCAGTCAAAGATTTCTGCTTTTTATTCAGTTTAGCTGGGTGATTTTTTCCATTTAAGGGATTTACTGGAATGTCATAAATCATTACTTCTACGAGACCGTTTTTGTCGTTCTGTTTGGAGCGCCCTACGGCTTCAACTATTGAAGTTACACTAGTAGTATGAGAGCGTTTGAGCTACATAAGGCTCACATGATCATCTCATTTTGGATAAGAATAATCCAAATCCCTTATTTCACATTGCCCCATAGAAATGTTTATATGAACACATCCGAAAAAAGTGCGGGGATTTTTTATTAGATTTTGCTAAGGTGGTAGAACTGAGCAGGTATTATGATAATATTGATAAAGGGTCTTATTTAATTATATTCACAATCACAGCAGTTCCGTACGCCTAATCATTCTTCTTGAGCCATCACTAACAGGCGCCCACAGTTTGAAAACTCCTGTAGGCCTATTTGTGTTGGCCTACATGAACTTTAAGATAATCTGATAACTACGTTTTATATTTAAATTGTATCTCTTGTTTAGCGATGTTTACTGTACATAAAGGGCAATTAAGGTAGCCCACACGATTGCAGCATTAACGTTAGTGCAATACTAGGCCTGTCGCGATAATTAAATAACCGTTTGATCGCGATTATTTGATCTAACCGTGATTGTTTCAGACAACCGCGATTATTGCGCTCTTTTATAGGCCTACGGCACAAGGGGGAGTCATGGACCAAAATAAATAAGACAAGCACTAATTACGTTTTCCAGCAACATATTCAAAGTCATCTGAAGCCATTTCATAGCTTAATGTGAGGGACAGTAGTATATTTACATTGTTAAATTAAAGTTCACAAACTCGTCTGCAGCTGTCAATCATTCCGTTCAGCATTCAAACAGCGCGCGTGGTCCGGTTACGACAGGATACACGGTAAAACTTTATCCATTGTGACATTGACGTTATAATGCTTGATCTGTAGATAAAGGGCTGTGGATTTGCATAAAATTACTTTATTTTGCTGGAGTTTTTTGCTGTTTCTAAATGACTCGCTTGCTACCGTGTGCCTACACAGCACAAGGACTATGAATTGGCATCAGACGCACAATAACTAGAGTTTAAAACTGTGAAGAAACAAATGATCAATAAACTGTTGGACTGATATACACTAGGATTTGTGCCCTCGACATTTCTTCGCTTTGTGCCGTGAACTTTTAAATGCGCACTTGTGCAGCGCTGCACACTGTGACTCCATGTTGCATTAAGCACATCATTCTGCACCCGCGATGCGCATACGCGCTTTGTTCCGCTCTGTTTTGAAGCGTATCATATATTATCATGGTTTGTGCACATTTGTTTTTATTAACATGTTTAGATTTTATTAAATTACTGTGCAGATGTTTTCAAAAATTACTTTTTGCTGCTGATTTATACACTCACTAAATTTAATAAACAAATTGTCATAGCTATTGAATATATTTATTTAATATTTAAAGGTGTTAACTGTAATCTTACACTGCAAAATGATAACTTACAAAGGATTAAATTTATCACAATTATTTAATGAATGAAGCACAAAGCCCTAAAACAGACAATTAATCGTCAAAGCCCTAAAACTGACAATTAATCGCCATAACCGCAATTATTTTTTAGACAATTAATCGTCAGCCAAATTTCATAATCGTGACAGGCCTATGCAATACAGTTTACCCGCAACGGCACCGTGTAGGCTACCTTGTGCAACGCCATCAAACTACATTTACACAAATGTGTAAAGGTTGATTAAAAGAGTTATAGTATAGTAAGCATACCTGATGGATCATGAAAGTTTTCGGCTCCCTGTTCAACACTGGCGGCTGGCGCAGGACTTTAGTGTGTTTCACGTTACGTCAATGAGGCTGCGTTTGTAATTTTGACTTTAATATCGAAATTTTTCGACTTTAATCTCGAAAAGTTTCGACTTTATTCTCGAAATATTTCGACTTTAATCTCGAAACATTTCGACTTTAATCTCGAAACATTTCGACTTTAATCTGGAAACATTTCGACTTTAATCTCGAAACATTTCGACTTTAATCTCGAAACATTTCGACTTTAATCTCGAAACATTTCGACTTTAATCTCGAAACATTTCGACTTTAATCTCGAAATGATAGAATTTTTTTTTTTTTTTACATACTTTTTTTTTTTTTTTACGGATTTTTTTTTTTTTTTACGTTGCGGTTCAGGGCTTCCGTAGCGGTTGAACCAATCAAATGAAAAAAGTTTGCCACTAAGCAAACCTGCAAACTATGCCCAGCTGTCAGTACTATTGGAGGAGGCCTAAACATCTCTTAGATGAGACTGCCTGGGTTATTTTGTTATTTTGTTTCAATATTAGTTTTATTTGAAAACAGCCAGTCGTAGCCTACCACTCGTGGAATAGGCATTTAAAAGAGAGACAGATTATGGTCTGATATGACTCAGAAATGACATCGGGCAATTGCAGCGCAAGATGTTCAGAAGAACACAAGAGCTAAACTTCTACAAGCTCAATAACATCCACATAAAAAATAAAAAAAGAAGGTAAGAAAAATAGTCAGTCATAACTTTGCCCATTAATTAGATGTGCAAGGCAAGCAGACAAGTTTTTGGGTTGTTATGGACAATTAAAAATGTGAATATTCACGTTGCACAGTTGTGTGGTGGACTTTCAGCGAGTTAAAACATATTAGAGCCGTTTGTGATTCAAAAAGAGCCGGCTCTTTTCAGTGAGCTGAGTCAAACGGGCCGGCTCACGAAAAAGAGCGGATAATATGGTCACTCGGTGTATTGGGTCCGGGCGAAGGACCCCATTAGTATGCCAGTAGTATGCCTGATCTAAATCTGTTCTCGCGATAACTTGTAGCTAACGTGAGCTGTTTTAGTGTGGTAGCTTTATGAATGCTAAATCCCGCTGGTCTTCAGAGAGACGCTATATGCAATGTATATTAAATTAAATTTTATATTGTACATGTAAATTGTGTATATTCTATAGCTAATATTTAAAATCTCAAGTTGCGTCAACAGCAGGAGAAAGACCGCGAAATTTAAAAATACTACTGTTAATGTGTCACGAAATGTAGTTTTAAGAGTTTTCAGTCGATAATGTAGTTGTTTCAATCTCAAATATGTTGTTTGTTTATTGATCTGACGTTTTCGGAGATGTGAGATCCACAGGGATCAACGGGCGCTCAGCGCTCATGTATCCCGCCTGGCAGAGCCTTACCTCAGCCAGAGCTGCTGACGTTTTGCCGCTTAGTCTAGTGGAGTGGTTAAAGATGAGATATATATAATTCGTCTTGTGTAGGCTATGTCTAACGGACGATCTTTGATATCATTAATTTGTTCCCTTGCAAATCGTTTTGGCTGAGGGCAAAGTATAGTTTTATAACTATGACTACTTATAATTTCATATTTGCTATTATTGATCAATAAAACTAAAATTTAACAAAAAGAGACAGGGTTGTGTCATTTTATTATATAGCCTATGTAAGAATATTTTAATATATGACTAATATATGAATATATGACAATATATTGGCTACATACATATATATATATATTTATTTATACAGGTGCTGGTCATATAATTAGAATATCATCAAAAAGTTGATTTATTTCAAGTTAATTCAACTTAACAGGTGAAACTAATATATTATATAGACTCATTACATGCAAAGTGAGATATTTCAAGCCTTTGTTATAATTTTGATGATTATGGCTTACAGCTTATGAAACCCACGAAATCAAAATCCCAGAAAATTAGAATATTACATGAAATCACACAGTAATTACACAGTAATACCATGGTCATTGAACCAGGTTTTGGTTCTTTTGGCAGTGTGGGCAGGTGCAAATCCTGCTGGAGAATCACTCAAAAAAAAATTTTTGTCTAAAAATAAGATTTATGTATTTTAATTGCATAACAAATTCCCATGCATTTGGATTACATAGTTTTAACATAAACCAATCAATAATCTGAATGTGATTCATATTTTTAAGTCATATCTAAATGAAACAGATAATATTTATGTAATTGTATTAATAAACTGAATGTGATTTATATGTGTCAGTCGTATGTAAATGAAACAGGTAAGATTTATGTAATAGTACACAGAAAGACGCCCATGTTAAATTAACACTGCTCAGTGTTCATATGTGTGCACACTACAGAGTTAAAGCAGTGTTGAAGTTAATGAGATAATTAACTGATGATTGAGCATTAATGATGAACACCTGCTGTTAACAAGCAGAATCACTGAAGGAAAGAGAAACACAAGAACTACAACTGACTTCAGACACAGCCTTAGATGAAATCAACTGAAGAGAAAAGAAGACATTAAATCTGTGAAGATATATATATCACCAACACAGCATGTATTTTTTTTCATGTATGGGATGGGAAGTAATTCAGAGTAGCCTATGTTGTCTTGAAAGAAATCAAGCATCACTGACAAAGGCCCAAAAGAGACCATGACTTTCTAAAAGATCTTTTAAATGTAGATTGTTCGTGTTTTTGTTTTACTTTTAGGACTTGAGAACATCTAGCAATGAGATGTCACGACTTTTTTCTGTTTGTTAAATGCTTAGTTAGGGTTAGGATCTCTGCAAAGGAATACCTTCTCATAACATAGCGACACTTTATAGTTAACTTAATGAATTACTAACGTAATGATAGCAGTAACACCAAAACGTACTTTGCAAGATTAAGCACTGTTTTATATGGATTAATGTTAAGGTAAAACAATAACTAACAAAACAGCATCAGGCATAAGAGACATCAGGATTAAAATTTTCCTTAAAAGATATTGATTTCTTGCAAGAAATGTTCCCACAGTTCAGCTGCAGGCAGAGTGAGCCTCAGAGCAGAGGTTGGCCAGCATTTTTATAGTGTTATCTCTTGTCACCCACCACAGCACAAGGAACAGAAGGGACCCCCCCTTGACCCCTCCACAGAACAGGAATTATCTCACCTCTGAAGTCACACACACCCTGCAGCTGTACTAACATCATAAAAGAAACTCAAAATACAGACAAATGAATGTATAGCATTCATTTGTTAAATCATTGAAAATAAAATATAGAGAAAAGATACATATTTTTTTCTATAACAATTAACCCTTTCATGCATAGTGGTCACTACAGTGGACAGCTATAAAAAAAATCTTAAATTTGCACGGGTTTTGATGGCATAGTTGCACATCATCCTCTTCAGTGGACCCACCCTGGTGCATCATCCTATATAAATTTAAACCAAGTGGCAAGCCGTTGTGTTTAAATTTTTTTTGTAAGATGGCAAATGTTCAGTCAGAAATGCCAAGTTGCTCCGGAATATCCACCCATTCCTTCTGTCCTAGGAGACTCTTGTAGGTAAAACAAATATTGCAGCATCAGGCAATATCTAATGAGTCCTATCAAAGTTGGGTCATTATATGTAAACGTGCCATTTTGTGTCTCTTAGGGGGAAAAAAGCTCTGTAAATCTTAATAAACCATAAAACAAATAAAATATTTTATAATTTAGTTTCCATAATAATATAAGAATAAATTAATTTCTGTTTCTTTTGTTTATAAAGGATTTTAATCACATTTTTGTGCAAAGCATCTTGCAGAAATGTTGAAACTGGCATGTCCCTCAGTATGATTTTTCCTACTTCTGCTTGCATCATCTGCCTTTGATGGTAGAAGACAAGTGTTCTCTTCTTTTCTTTGAGTTTATGTAATATCTGAAAGACAGAGACATGCTCATTGTGTCAGCCCTGTTACCAGAAAAGCATACGTTAAAAAGTTATTTGTACATATTTAAAAAGGGATCTCCATATCTCAGCTCAGGAGAGGAGAGGCATGACTTGCACTCCTCTCTACGCCTCATCGCCCTCTATCAGAATCCAAGGTTTCAAGAAGATCCGAGAAACTTTATTTTTCGACCCAAAAAAACTATAAGGCCTACTTACTACTACCCCTGTCGTTTTTTTTGGGTCGAAAAATAAAGTTTCTCGGATCTTCTTGAAACTCTGGATTCGGATTGAGGGTGATGAGGCATAGAGAGGAGTGCAACTCCTTGTTCTCTACACCTCTCCTGAGCTGAGATATGGAGATCCCACGAAGCATTTGTTACACTGTGCAAAATAGTGGTTTCGCGGACAGTGGAATTTTGGGATGAATCGAGAAAAACTGTAAAAAAAAAAATAGAGGAGAGAGTAAAAAAAAGAGTAAAAAATAAAATAAAAGAGTAAAACAGGAAAAAAAATATTTTTGTGTGTGTGTGTTTTCTGTGTATGAATAAAAATGTGCCAATGTATCCACTGGTTGTGTCTTTTTTGTTCATCATGTGAAAAGGTTTGTGAGGGGGGGGAACCACAAGCAACATAACTTACCAGTTTTGGAAATGTTGTTTTGAATTTATTGCACCAGTGTGTTAGACTATGTTGTAGTGTGTGTGATTTTGAGGGCTTGTGTGTCCTGTCTGAGGGCAAAGTTTGGTTTTTCAGCAAGAGTGAATGGTTTTGAGTGTAGAGCTTAATTTTGACCTGAAAATAGGATGTTTGGGGAATTGGGTGAGACGTTATGGATTTGTGTTTATAGTTTTGAGAATACGAGGCATAGTTTCAAGAAATGTGTTTAAGCAATCAAGAAAAACTGTAATACTATGATTATAATTTTTTTTTTTGTATCTGTATTTCTTTTATGCACCTGTTCTGTATATTCTAATGCAAAGATGATATTGCCATGCCGTTTGTACATTTCAAAAAACAAAAAAAACAAAATATTAGAGATAACGTTTTTTTACCATCTACAATATTTTTGCACACATCGAAAGGGCAATAGATTTATGTTACACAGGTTTTTTAAAACAATTTAACGCGACTCATCAATAAAATATTGTCATTTTTACAGACACTTGAAAATGACCAATGAGAATGCCTCATCACTTCTTTTTTTTAAATGCGGGACTATATATACGATTGTCATGTTTCATAGGTCCCTTTCGTCAGAAATTCTACCAAGTATCTCTGCGAAAATTTCATCTTTGGACATCTGAGCATCTCTCTGGACAGTTTCATCTCTGTGACCAAACATCTCTGGACAATTTCATCTCTGCGACCAATACATTTACCTTACTTATTTCAAAAATACAATTTAATTATCAATTTAACTTCATATTATTATTGTTTTTTTCCCCCTCATCATTCAACATCTCAGTAAGTATATCCATCACCCTGTGTATTTTAATAATGTTTAATTGTAGTTATATTTTAATATTAGCGCAATTATCGGCCTGTAATAATTTTACCGTTATAGATACTTAAAACTAAGTTCATAATTCTTGCATGAGCATGCTTTTCTTTCGGAAAAACTATTTGCAATGTTATAGGCCTAATACAATTTGGACGAAAGTCTTTGTTTCCGAATGAAGAATTAAAAATTAAAGGCCTCAGCTCGTGTAACGTTAACGTTATAGGCACTTGCATAAATACATCAAAACCAGTTTGAGCGCTTGCGCACAGTTGCATTGAATATATATATATATATATATATATATATATATACATATATATATATATATATATATATATATATATATATATATATATATATATATATATATTAATAACTCGTGCTATTCAAGTTATTTTTTTTTTCTGTCATCCTTTAGCTAGCCTTACATTGATCATGCTATTAAAGCAAATGGTTTTAAAACATTCGAGCGCGAAAAGACACACACGTGTCCTGACAGACGCGCACCTTTGGTGCGCACTTCGCAGCAGTAATTGGCAGTCGGCAACGCAGGTCTTAAAGGGACAGCACCCAATATAGCGGTCTCACTCGAGGTCAATGAAATAACAATGGGAACAGAGAAAATTACTCACAGCTCTTAACTAAAGAACCTTTGTAGCTTTAAAAAGGATTCATTTATTTATAAATTATGAAGTGCAGCGTGTTTGATCGCTTTATTCAATTTCTTTGTATTTCCCATATTTATCAAGACATCAGTAGCTGTATTAGTATCAGTGATACTGGTCTTTATTTATATGAAAAAATGTCATTAAACAAATATTTAACATATAATGTCTTTATTTCCTTATTTTATGTTGTTTCTACATTAATCTGGAGATTAAATGTGAAGTTATTAAATGATAAAATATAGTAAAAACGTATAGAAACTTGGGTAACACTTTATAATAACGTTCAGTTGTAAGTCATTAATAAGTGGTTAGTTAATGATGAACTAATAATTTACAAAACATTAATAAATTATTAGCAAGTGATATACTAACATTTTATGTATGTTTTGTAAATTTCGTTACAAGTCATTTACAAGTGATTAGTAAATGATTAACTAATTATTTATGAAACATTCATAAATGATTAATAAGTGATATGTTCATTATTTATGTATGTTGTGTAGATTCAGTTATAAGTCATTTACAATTGATTGTTTAATGATTAACTAATCATTTACAAAACATGAATATGCGTTTCATAAATGTTCATTGTTACATTCTTTATATGTTTTGCTCACATCAGGTGAACAGTGGTTAAAGACTCCATATGTTTCAGAGAAGACAGCTGTCTATACCCTCACCAGTCAGCACTTACACTGCAGTACACACTACACTACACTACACACTACAGAAGACAGCTGTCTATACCCTCACCAGTCAGCACTTACACTGCAGTACACACTACACTACACTACACACTACAGAAGACAGCTGTCTATACCCTCACCAGTCAGCACTTACACTGCAGTACACACTACACTACACACTACAGAAGATAACTGTCTATACCCTCACCAGTCAGCACTTACACTGCAGTACACACTACACTACACACTACACACTACAGAAGATAACTGTCTATACCCTCACCAGTCAGCACTTACACTGCAGTACACACTACACTACACACTACAGAAGACAGCTGTCTATGCCCTCACCAGTCAGCACTTACACTGCAGTACACACTACACTACACTACACACTACAGAAGACAGCTGTATATACCCTCACCAGTCAGCACTTACGCTGCAGTACACATTACACTACACACTACACACTACAGAAGATAACTGTCTATACCCTCACCAGTCAGCACTTACACTGCAGTACACACTACACTACACACTACAGAAGACAGCTGTCTATACCCTCACCAGTCAGCACTTACACTGCAGTACACACTACACTACACACTACAAAAGACAGCTGTGTTACACTTACCTGTTACAAATGATCTGTATGTGTATTCAAGGCATTTACAACACTTTCTGCACCCTCTAATTGCTACATACAAAAAAAAACATTATTTATTGATCATGTATGAAACACATATTCATGTTTTGTAAATGATTAGTTAATCATTTACTAATCACTTATAAATGACTTACAACTGAACGTTATTATAAAGTGTTACTGAAACTTGAGTGTTTATGATTGCGATCAATCGCAATTAATCAGAACAAAAGTGTAATTAATCTAGTTAATTTTTTAGATCGATTGACTGCACAATTAATACGTTTAATCAACCTAATATCATTACTTTTGCTTTGCGTTAAAGTTATGTTACAGTTCGCGTTGCATGCTGAGGTGAAGGAGTACCTGGAGCGTGGAGTTTACCAAGGGAACGCCGACACCGGACAGAGGAGAATTGTCAGGCGTTCTGCTAAGAAGTTCATTGTGCAGGGGAAGTAGAAAAATATCATTGCCTTTTAATGTGTTATGTATTCTGTGATTTACAGTATCCGCTACGTTTGCTTATGATAAAACAACTAATTTTACATAATATTTTCTTCAATAAATAACATGATTTATATACTGTGTGTTGCGTTCCCTCACATTACCTCTTTATGTCTCTAACACAGGTGGACATCTTTATTAGATCTTAATTGGAACGAGTCCTTCGGGACTGTCATGACAGCCCAGCTACAGGTGGGCATCAGGGGATAACAAGGACATGCAATAAGATTGCAAGCGCATACTACTGGAAAGGCATCTTTTCAGACGTCACGAAGTGGGTAAGATAATTGTAGATTCAAATTCCCGAACCACAAGATAGTTTCATACAGCCACTCAAGTGTAAATAATTAACTTATTGGTATGTTATGTAGAGGCCACGACATATTATATTGAGGCCACAAGATCATATTATAATAAACACTTAATGGTGTTAAGTCGTGTCCTCAAGATCCTATGTTGAGTTTGAGACCACTGATGTAGTTGTGCTAAGTAATGTGTTTCTGTTGTTTGTAATGTTACAAACACCTACAATTTTTTTTTTAGATTGCCCAATGTCCACAGTGTCAGCGTACTGATACTATTAAAACAGTGGCTCCAGTGTTGCACCCTATCAAGGTCACTAAAGCCTGGACTGTAATAGGAATGGATTTGATGGGACCATTTCCAATCACTCCTCAGGGAAACATTTATGTCCTCACAATGACTGACCTCTTCTCCAAATGGGTTTTCGCCAAATCCCTGAAGTGTAAGACCGCAGTTGAGGTGGCTACAGGGGTCTTACAAGCATTTAATGCATATGGAGTAGTTGAAAGAATAATCACAGACCAGGGGAGGGAGTTTGTGAACCAGGTTATTATTATTTAGTTAAGAAGATTTTATTATTAATTTTTTAGGCTATATGTTATAAGAATCTACCATGTCTTGCATACCTTTTTGATAACAGCTAAATGAGGACATATTTAAGGTATTGGGTGTGAAGCAGTGTGTTACGTCAGCCTACCACCCTCAGTCAAATGGACAGGATGAGAGGACTAATCAGACTATAAAGAGGTCATTGTCAAAGTACTGCAATGACATGCAGAATAACTGGGACACAAAACTGGAGGATGTGGTGCATGCCATCAACACCTCAAAGCAGGTGATTGTAACTGCTTGAAAAAAAAAAATATTATATGCAATTGATTATGTAAATGTAATTTGTTGAAACACTTTTTTTTAGGGCTCTACAAAGTATACACCATTCTTTTTGATGTTTCACCGGCACCCAAACACGCCAGAGCTTCTAAACACAAAGGTAGTATCTGAGACAGATTGCTTTGTAGCAGAGGATCCGAATATTGTAATGCCCACACGGATAGTAGAGGTGACAGCAGTACAGGCAAAGGTAATTGTCTGTAGAATGAACTTTAATTAAGTAATAATTCACATTATTTAAGGTATTCTATTAAGTCTGTTTATTATACATTATTTTCATAAGGTGCGGGATAACATTGAAAAAGCACAGGGGAAGCAAAAGGCAGAGTACGAGTCCCGGAAAAGAAAAAATGTGAAATCATTTCACATCCACGAAGGAGAGGAGGTACTCAAAGCAAACAAAAGAAAAGAGGGGCGCAAAGGTGGACGTTTAGAGGGGAACTGGACAGGCCCTTTTGTAGTCAAAGACATTACCGAAAAAGGGGTTGCTACACTTGCAGACAAATCGGGCAACATTCTCCGCCAGAAAACCAATGTGTCCCAACTCAAACCATTCCTGCGGCGTGACATTGACCTGAATGGTGAGAAAGGCAGTACATTACAGTAGACAGCCCACTTTTTTAAGTAAATGTTTATGGCAAATTTAAAATATTACATATACAACCTTTTTCAGTGAAAATTCATGATGACCATGATTCTTACTGCCTGAAGACAGACATGGCAGGAGGTGATGCATCACGCACAGGTATGCTTTATTTGATTTGCTTTGAAAAAAGTACAATAAGTAACTTTGACAAAGATTTGTGACTGATCCAAATGTGTTTACAGAAATTGAAAAAAAAAAATCAGTTTTCAGTGGATCGCTTTCACATCTTGGAGCTAGAAGAGGTAAGATGTCAAATAAATGGAAGTCTGTTATATATTATACAATATTATACAATATTATATATGTAAGACAATTACAAAGCATTTTTTTTCTAGGAAATGTATATGAGAATTTTGAGTGAGGAAACCGACAGAAAGCGGCCACTCATTCAGTTTCCGAGATGCCAGGCCACAGTTGAAGATTTTGAGACACTGTGTCCACAGAAGAAAAGTTTCCCATGGCTGAATGACGACGTTAGAATTTTAATTTGCGAGTCTCTATTTTCCCATAATGGAATAAATGCTTTGTGGGATCTCCATATCTCAGCTCTGGAAGGCTCTAGAGCGTTCAATCATGCATTCATGTCATTTATGCTATGGCAAGGGATTAAAGTAATGTCAAAAAAGGAAACGCTATAAGCCTAATGTCTTCTAAAAATGTAAATACAGCATTTATTTCTATTTAAAAGTACACAAATATCAGAACTTAACTCATTTTATTCTTTCTTTTCAATTTTAAGAATGAAGTTTAAGTTTAAAAACAGCCAGAATGGTTTTTTAATCTAAAAAATAAAGTCAAACATAGTGCTATACTGCCCTCTTGTGTTCAAAATCAGGTAGGCCGATTATTTCTATATAAAAATATACTAGGTATGTGACGGTGAGAATATTTAACACCGGTTAACTGACGTGTGACACCGCTGGAGGCTTTTTAATCGCTAACTTAAAAACGAAAGTAAAATATGTTCGTCCGCACAGACATTGATAATGGTACGAGCAGAGCGAGCGTTTTCAATGAATTACTATGGAAGTAGGAATGAACTAAAAAACGTTGAATCTGTTTTGCTAGTTCCTCGCACCATTATGAATGCCCGTGCAGCCGTGAGCATTTCATTTTCGGGGGCGGATTGCTTGAATGTATTTTACAAAAGCACAATGTTGTGTTTCATTGCTACTGTACAAAAATATAAGTTAACACTTTGCAGTTTGAATGATGTTGTAACGAATACGACTCTGGGTAAATATGAATTAGCTCAAGAATATGGGGAATCTTGGGAATATTAATATTTATGACTCATGGTCATAATTCATAAGTCGCATGTACATTTATTTTATCAATTATCGAGAATACCTTGTCCTGTAACTGGTTTGACCAACCTTTAACTCGGCCAGCGAGTAGATGTAAGGTCAGTACAGTTAAGAAGGGGTATTCACAAACTCCACTAAAGTTTAGGTTCTGGCCACGAACATTAAACTTTATTGAGTTTATTAATTAAAACTACTGAATGTAGTCTAATATCGAGCTTGTAGCTTAAGATCTTTTGTTTCATTGACTTTAGAATGGTGGGCTTTCAAATACAGAGACAGTGAAAAGTATTTATGAATTTTAATAAATGCAAAACTAGAGATTATATGAGCTACGAATATAAACGTACGTAAAAATGCAAACAATAAACAAACAAACATATAACCAAACAATAACATAAGTGATCAGAATGAAATTAAATGAAAGAAAGAAATAAAAGAGAATAAAGAGAAGAGAAAAGCTAGTAATTATTACATACAGAAACCTAAGTTCGCGAGACAACCTGGAAAGCAGTTTTATCAGATAAGGTTACCGTCACTTGCACGTTTGTTCTCTGTTCGGCGCGATGCTGAAACTGGCAGGACAGCGCGGATGGTGTCCTGTTTCTGTTGCGTCTTCAGGTGCCGCGAAGTTAAAAGGCTCACTGGATGTAACATTACCGAGAAAGTTCGTCTTCCGTGCGGAAGAGGTTGCAAAGCTTGGTTGCAAAGACGGCAGGCTTTTACATGACGCGGGCCATGTGTCCCAGAGGCCAAGGCGAGGGCCTGTCCAACCGGAGCAGCGCTGCACGTGGAGAAGGAGGAGGAGGTCAAGCGGGATCGATGAGAGAAGAGCAGGGATCAGAGAGCGATCAGAGGGGGTTTCTGCCTTTTAACAGACTTCTGTTTACGCCTTCTCTCCGAGGCTCAGCAAATCAGATTGCCTTTCCTGAAGCGGGAAAAATTCTCTTTGTGTGAAGAAAAACACGCCTCCTCCTCCTTTTCCCATATGATCACTTAACGCGAGAAGCAGATGTCATTGTTGCTACAATGTACTAAACAAAATGACAGAGTATGTTTTTATGAAAATTTCAGAAGCTGATTTTGCACAAAAAAAAATCCACATTCAAACCAAAATATCTGACTTCCTCATGGTCGGAGCTAATGACTTTATATTAGAAAGTTGTCCGGGTCGATGAGATCAATATACGTACTGAGTTGTGTTACTGTAGGTAAAACGAACCCCCCCACTTTTGTCAAAAGCATTTTGAAAGTGACAAACTTCCTGCTGCCAGTTGGTGGCGCTATAACTTTGACTCACAATAGTTACATCCATCTGATCGGCCTCTTACCACGAACACACTGCTGAAGTTTAATCAAGATCAGTTAATGTATGCAGAAGTTATAACACACTTCCTGTGTTCCTTTTCTCGCCATAAATTTGATTCCTCGCCACGGCCAAACCGTTCGAGATAACAAAAATCTGTCCGCAATTTAGCATCCTCAATGCCTTGACTTCATGCACACCGAGTTTGGAGGGGACACGATGAATTTTCTAGGAGGACTACTTCACATTCCACAGCAAGCGTTTTCCAAACAACCCATAATAGCCGACTTCCTGTTGGATTGGCGTAAAACTTGACCAGGGGTAAAGTTGTTCTGCCCGATGAGATCTATATGTGTACCGAGTTTCATATTAATTCATGCAAGCGTATTTGATATATGGACCAAGATTTAGAACCCCCATTCAAGGGGGCGCTGTTGAGCCCCCCTGCCACGCCCGGGTACCAGCTTCAGCCCGGCCCTGATGGCCGCGGGTTCTGACCTGTGTGCAAAGTTTCAAGAGTTTTCGAGCACGTTAAGGGCCCCAAAAGCCCCTGAAACCTTGAAACGCATTGAATTCTATTAAAAAATCCCTCCCACCCCTCACACACTCAGAGACAGAGAGAGAGAGAAAATTCTCCAAAAAATCACATTCAAACCAAATTGTCTGACTTCCTGTTGCTCTGAGCTAATGAGTGTCAATTAGAAAGTTGTCCGGCTTGATGAGAACAATATACATAGTGAGTTTTGTGACTCTATGTAAAACTAATCCCCCATTTCTGACTAAAGGTGGCGCTACTGAGCCCCTCAACACGCCCGTTTCTGAAACTTTGCACATGTCTACTGGCTAATAAATGTGATGTGTCTGTTGAGTTTCATGCAATTTCAAGTATGTTAAGAGTCTCAAAAGCATCAAAAAAGAATAATAAAGTTTGATGCGTTGCCACGGCAACAGTATCTAAGATATCAATAATCCTTTCACAGGTCTACATCTGCCGTGTGTTTACATTATACACATAAAGTTTGAAGCAAATCGGGTAAAAATAAGAGGGAGATTTCAAAGCATTTTGAAAGTGACACACTTCCTGTTGCCAGTTGGTGGCGCTATAACTTTGACTCACAAATGTCACATCCATGTGATCGGCCTCTTACAACTAACACACTGCTGAAGTTTCATCAAGATCAGTTAATGTATGCAGAAGTTATAACACACTTCCTGTTTGAATTATTCGCCATAAATTCGTTTCCTTGCCACGGCCAAACCGTTCGAGATATCAAAAATCCGTCCGCAATTTAGCATCCTCAATGTCTTGACTTCATGCCGACCGAGTTTGGAGGCGAATGGATGAATTTCCTAGGAGGAGTACATCAAATTCCACAGCATGCGTTTCCAAACAACCCATAATAGCTGACTTCCTGTTGGTCTGGCGTAAAACTTAGAGCACGAAAGTTGTTCGGCCCGATGAGGTCTATATGTGTACCGAGTTTCATATTATTACATGCAAGCGTGTCTGATTTATGGACAAGTGTTCGGATCCAGTTCCAGGGGGCGCTGTCGAGGCCCCCTGCCACGCCCGGGTACCAGCTTCGGTCCGGCCCTGATGGCCGCGGGTTCTGACCTGTGTGCAAAATTTCAAGAGTTTTCGAGCATGTTAAGGGCCCCAAAAGTGCCCGAAAGGTTGACAAAATAATAATAATAATAATAATAAATATAGCTGCGAGCAGCGATTACGGGCCCAAGCCGGTGGCACCGCAACCCCGGTGCCTTTAGTTACCTAAAGGCACCGGAGTGGCGGTGCCTCCGGCTTTGGCCCTTCATCGCTGCTCGCAGCTATATTTATATATATATATATATATATATCTTTAATGTATTTTTATCATGTTGAAAAAGTTTGGTGTGAATAAAATAAACCACTTAGGAGGAGTAGCTAAAAACTCAAGGGTCTGACATATCCAAAAAATCCACATTCAAGCCAAAATATCTGACTTCCTGTTGCTCGGAGCTAACGACTGTAAATTAGAAAGTTGTCCGGCTCGATGAGACCAATATGCGTACTGATTTTTGTAACTGTGTATATATTTTTTGTAACCGGGCTATATATATATATATATATATAAAAGACAGAAACCTTATTACCTTATTCTGATTTTATGATACACTCAAAATATTCCACAACAAATCTTTTAAATTTAATGTAAAAATAAAAACGAAAGTAAGCACTGTTGGGCTCACGTAACCCTCTCATTAGAATCAAAATGTTTCAGCATTTGCGATGTATTTGGATGCTAAACTATTCTTTATTATAGGCTTTGTTCTTCACTCGTGTTCCAATATCGACGAAAAAAAATCATCCTCTTCACACGCGCAAAAATGTGCTTGAAACATCACAGTGGAGCGGTGCTTACTGTGAATGTACGAATTGTACTACTGACTATTTAGAGCAGTGTAATTTTTATATGTTAGGTTAACTATTTTATTATTATATTTTATTAAGGCTATAATGAACAGGCTGCGATGTCAAGATTGCAATGCTGGAATGTGTGTGTGTGTGTGTGTGTTTGTGTGTGTATGTGTTCATGTTTTCCTATCCCGGTGGGGACTTCAACCTGAATGCACACAGACTCATGGGGACTCATGTCACAGTGGGGACCTAAATAGATGTCCCCATGGGTAAACAAGTTTATAAATCATACAGAATGAGTTTTTTTGGAAATGTAAAAATGCAGAAAGTTTTCTGGGATAGGTAGGTTTAGGGGTAGGGTTAGTGTGAGGAGATAGAATATACAGTTTGTACAGTATAAAAACCATTAAGTCTATGGAGAGTCCCCACAAAGATAGTAAACCGTGTGTGTGTGTGTGGCGTGGGCGCGATTGAACAGTGGACACATAAAAACATACTCCGTCATTATACAGGACGACATTCAAACTGCAAAGTGTTAACTTATATTTGTGTACAGTCACAATAAAACACAACATTGTGCTTTTGTAAAATAATTCCAAGCAATCCACCCCCCGAAAGGTGCTAATTTTAAAATGAAACTAAAATGCTCATGGCTTCCATAGGAATTCATTTGAAACGCTCGCTCAACCACTATCAATGTCAGTGCGGACGAGCATATTTTACTTTCGTTTTTAAGTTGGCGATTCAAAAGCCCCCAGCGGTGTCACACATAGATTAACCAGTGGTAAAATATTCTCAACGTCACAAACCTAGTATATTTTTATGTAGATACAATAGGCCTACCTGATTTTGAACACAAGAGGGCAGTATAGCCCTATGTATGACTTGACTTTTATGGGACTAAATAGTACAATTACTATTTTTAAACTTATAAATAATTATTAAATTGAAAAAAAGAATAAAATGGGTTTAGTTGTGATATTTGTATACTTTTATATAGAAATAAATGTTTTTTAATTACATTTTTAGAAGATGAGGCTTTTAGTTTCCTTTTTGTACATTACTTTAGTCCCTCACTATAGCAAAACCGTTTGAGATGTTTAATATCCGTTCACAATTTAGCATCTTTAATGTATTTTCATCATTTTGAAAAAGTTTGGTGTGAATAAAATAAACCAGTTAGGAAGAGTAGCTAAAAAGTCTGAAATATCCAAAAAATCCACATTCAAACCAAAATATCTGACTTCCTTTTGCTCTGAGCTAATAACTGTAAATTAGAAAGTTGTCTGACTCGATGAGACCAATATATATACTGATTTTTGGAACTGTTGGTAAAACTAACCCCCCCACTTTTGTCAAAAGCATGTTGAAAGTGACACACTTCCTGCTGCCAGTTGGTGGCGCTATAACTTTGGCTCACAATAGTTACATCCATCTGATCAGCCTCTTACCACGAACACACTGGTGAAGTTTCATGAAGATCAGTTAATGTATGCAGAAGTTATACCACTTTGTGTTTCTCTTTTCTCGCCATAATTTCGTTTCCTCGCCACGGCCAAACCGTTCGAGATATCAAAAATCCGTCCGCAATTTAGAATCCTCAATGTCTTGACTTCATGCACACCGAGTTTGATGGGGATTGGATGAATTCTCTAGGAGGAGTACTCCGCATTCCACAGCAAGCGTTTTCCAAACAACCCATAATAGCCGACTTCCTGTTGGGCTGGCGTAAAACTTGACCGGGTGAAAGTTTTTCGGCCCGATGAGATCTATATGTGTACCGAGTTTCATATTAATTCATGCAAGCGTGTTTGATCTATGGACCAAGTTTTGGGACCCCTTTCAAGGGGGCGCTGTTGAGCCCCCCTGCCACGCCCGGGTACCAGCTTCAGCCCGTCCCTGATGGCAGGGGGTTCTGACTTGTGTGCAAAGTTTCAAGAGTTTTTGAGCATGTTAAGGACCCCAAAAGCCCCTGAAACCTTGATTAACAATACAAAAGCAATAGTCAAATCCCCCCTCCCCTCACACACACAGAGACACAGAGAGAGGGAGAGAAAATTCTTCAGAAAATCCACATTCAAACCAAAATATCTCTCTTCCTGTTGGTCGGAGATATATCATGTAAATTAGAAAGTTGTCCGTCTTGATGAGAACAATACACATACCAAGTTTTGTTGCTGTTGATAAAACTAACCCCCCCACTTATGACTAAAGGTGGCGCTACTGAGCCCCTCACCATGCCCGTTTCTGAAACTTTGCACGTCTACGGGCTAATAAATGTGATGTGTCTGTCGAGTTTCATGCAATTTCAAGTTTGTTAAGAGTCTCAAAAGCATAAAAAAAAATATTAAAGTTTGATGCGTTGCCACGGCAACAGTATCTAAGATATCAATAATCCTTTCACAGGTTTACATCTGCCGTGTGTCTACATTGTGCACATAAAGTTTGAAGCAAATCTGGTAAAAATAAGAAAGTGATTTCAAAGCATTTTAATAGTGATGTACTTCCTGCTGCCTGTTGGTGGCGCTATAACTTTGACTCACAATAGTCACATCTGTGCGATCGGCCTCTTACAACGAACACACTGCTGAAGTTTCATCAAGATCAGTTAATGTATGCAGAAGTTATAACACACTTCCTGTTTCATTTTTTCGCCATAAATTCGTTTCCTCGCCACGGCCAAACCGTTCGAGATATCAAAAATCCGTCCGCAATTTAGCATCCTCAATGTCTTGACTTCATGCTGACCGAGTTTGGAGGAGATTGGATGAATTCTCTAGGAGGAGTACATTAAATTCCACAGCATGCGTTTCCAAACAACCCTAAATAGCCGACTTCCTGTTGGGCTGGCGTAAAACTTAGAGCACGAAAGTTGTTCGGCCCGATGAGATCTATATGTGTACTGAGTTTCATATTATTACATGCAAGCGTGTTTGATTTATGGACACGTGTTCGGATCCCGTTCCAGGGGGCGCTGTCGAGCCCCCCTGCCACGCCCGAGTACCAGCCTCAGCCCGGCCCTGATGGCCGCGGGTTCTGACCTGTGTGCAAAGTTTCAAGAGTTTTCGAGCATGTTAAGGGCCCCAAAAGTGCCCGAAAGGTTGACAAAATAATAATAATAATAATAATAATAATAATAATAATCCTACCGAAAACAATAGGGCCTTCGCCCTTTCAGGGCTTGGGCCCTAATAATTAAAGCTGCAAGCAGCGATGAAAGGGCCCTCGCACCCATGCCATCAACACTCGGTGGCTTTAGGAAGACAGAGCATGGTTGGGAAATGTACATTTAAGGAGGTATATATAGTAAGAGTATGTCAAAGTCAGTTACAAAATGTTTTGTATAATGGTGATAATAGCATGCTTCATGACTCAGCTAAGTGTTGCTAGCATGTTTAGTCTGTTTCTAGCATGCTTAGTACACAATAATTATGTGGTTAGTACTGCATTACTGTGTTAACCATGTCAGTTTCTGTTGCCAGTAGGTGGCGTTATGACTATAACTGAATATGACCATGGATGTGTGTTCAGGACAGAACTCTTATCAAACGTGTGAAGTTTGGTGCAAATTGGACATTGCCTTCTTGAGTAACAACAAAGTCATGTTTCATTGAATTAGCATTCTTTAGCACTTAGCTAAGCATTGTTAGCATGCTTTAACATGTTTCTAGCATGTTTAGAACTCAATGGCATTTTTAACATGTTGCTAGAACGGCATCAAAGTGTTAAACATGTCACTTCCTGTTGCCAGTAGGTGGCGCTATTACTATAACTGAATTTGAGCATAGACGTGTTCAGGCCATGATTCTTATCAAATGTGTGAAGTTTGGGGCAGATTGGACATTCCATGCCTGAGTTACAGCAAATTCCTATTTAATTGCAATAATAGCATGCTTTAGCACTTAGCTAAGAGTTTGCTAGCATGTTTTAGCATGTTTGTAGTATGTTGTTAGCATGTTTAGCACTTGCTGGCACTTTTTTATATGTTATTAGGAGTCCATAACAGTGTTAAACATGTCACTTCCTGTTGCCAGCAGGTGGCGCTATGACTGTAACTGAATATAAGCATGGTCATGTGTTCAGGACAGAACGCTTATCAAAAGTGTGAAGTTTGGGGCAGATTGGACATTCCATGCCTGAGTTACAGCAAATTCATATTTAATTGCAGTAATATCATTCTTTAGCACTTAGCTAAGTGTTTGCTAGTATGTTTTAGCATGTCTCTAGTATGTTGGTAGGATGTTTAGCACCTACTGGCATTTTTTTATATGTTATTAGGAGTCAAGAACAGTGTTAAACGTCAATTCCTGTTGCCAGCAGGTGGCGCTATGACTATAACTAAATATGAGCATGGACATGTGTTCAAGAGATAACTCTTATCAAACGTGTGAAGTTTGGGGTAGATTGTACATTGCCTTCTTGAGTAACAACAAAGTCCTGTTTCATTGAATTAGCATGCTTTAGCACTTAGCTAAGTATTGCTAGCATGTTTTAACATGTTTCTAGCATGTATAGAACTCAATGGCATTTTTAACATGTTGCTAGAACGGCATCAAAGTGTTAAACATGTCACTTCCTGTTGCCAGTAGGTGGCGCTATTACTATAACTGAATTTGAGCATAGACATGTGTTCAGGCCATGATTCTTATCAAATGTGTGAAGTTTGGGGCAGATTGGACATTCCATGCCTGAGTTACAGCAAATTCCTATTTAATTGCAGTAATAGCATGCTTTAGCACTTAGCTAAGTGTTTGCTAGCATGTTTCTAGTATGTTGCTAACCTGTTTAGCACTTGCTGGCTCTTTTTTATATGTTATTAGGAGACCACAAGAGTGTTAAACATGTCACTTCCTGTTGAAAGCAGGTGGCGCTATTACTATAACTGAATATTCTAATGTAGATGTGTTCAGGCCATGACTCTTATCAAACGTGTGAAGTTTGGGGCAGATTGGACATTCCATGCCTGTGTTACAGCAAATTCCTATTTAATTGCAGCAATAGCATGCTTTAGCACTTAGCTAAGTGTTTGCTAGCATGTTTTAGCATTTTCTAGTATGTTGTTAGCATGTTTAGCACTTGCTGTCACTTTTTTTATATGTTTTTATATGTCCACAACAGTGTTTAACATGTCACTTCCTGTTGCCAGCAGGTGGCGCTATGACTGTAACTGAATATGAGCATGGTCATGTGTTTAGGACAGAACGTTTATTAAAAGTGTGAAGTTTGGGGCAGATTGGACATTGCCTTCTTGAGTAACAACAACATCCTGTTTCATTGAATTAGCATGCTTTAGCACTTAGCTAAGTATTGCTAGCATGTTTTAACATGTTTCTAGCATGTTTAGAAGTCAATGGCATTTTTAACATGTTGCTAGAATGGCATCAACGTGTTAAACATGACACTTCCTGTTACCAGTAGGTGGCGCTATTACTATAACTGAATATTCTCATGTAGATGTGTTCAGGACAGAACGCTTATCAAAAGTGTGAAGTTTGGGGCAGATTGGACATTCCATGCCTGAGTTACAGCAAATTCCTATTTAATTGCAATAATAGCATGCTTTAGCACTTAGCTAAGAGTTTGCTAGCATGTTTTAGCATGCTTCTAGTATGTTGTTAGCATGTTTAGCACTTGCTGGCACTTTTTTATATGTTATTAGGAGTCCATAACAGTGTTAAACATGTCACTTCCTGTTGCCAGCAGGTGGCGCTATGACTATAACTGAATATGAGCATGGTCATGTGTTCAGGACAGAACTCTTATCAAAAGTGTGAAGTTTGGGGCAGATTGGACATTCCATGCCTGAGTTACAGCAACTTCCTGTTTCATGGCGAAACATCGAAATTTGTCAGGCCGCCGAGGACCCGCACTTCGACGAAAACTCAAGATCTTCGCAATTTAACGTCGCAAAGGCCTGAAGATTACACTCACCAAATTTGAAGATGATCAGATTAAAACTGTAGGAGGAGTTTGTTAAAGTACGAGGCCTGAAAATGGCAAAAACTGCACAAAAATCTGAGAGGAAGTTCAAAATGGCTGACTTCCTGTTGTGTTTAGGGCTACGCTCCAAGAGACTTTTTTGTAGGTATTAGGTAATTACATGTATGTACCGAATTTCGTGCACGTACGTGGAACGATGCGGGAGGCGCACTCCGTTGAACTTTTATAGGTGGCGCTATCGAGCCATTTTGCCCCGTCCAATTCTGAAACCTATATCAGATGTAAATTTTCGCCAGTTCTGACGTGTGTGCAAAGATTCGTGAGTTTTCGAGCATGTTTAGGCCCTCAAAAATGCAATTCAATGCGGAGAAGAATAATAATAATAATAATAATAATAATAAACAGAGCAATTCCAAGAGGGTCCTCACACCATCGGTGCTCGGGCCCTAAATATAGCTGCGAGCAGCGATTACGGGCCCAAGCCGGTGGCACCGCAACCCTGTTGCCTTTAGCGTAACTAAAGGCACCGGGGTGGCGGTGCCACCGGCTTTGGCCCTTCATCGCTGCTCGCAGCTATATTTATATATAAATATATATATATATATATGTATATATATATATATATATATATATATATATATATAAAAAAGACAGAAACCTTATTACCTTATTCTGATTTTATGATACACTCAAAATATTCCACAACAAATCTTTTAAATTTAATGTAAAAATAAAAACGAAAGTAAGCACTGTTGGGCTCACGTAACCCTCTCATTAGAATCAAAATGTTTCAGCATTTGCGATGTATTTGGATGCTAAACTATTCTTTATTATAGGCTTTGTTCTTCACTCGTGTTCCAATATCGACGAAAAAAATCATCCTCTTCACACGCGCAAAAATGTGCTTGAAACATCACAGTGGAGCGGTGCTTACTGTGAATGTACGAATTGTACTACTGACTATTTAGAGCAGTGTAATTTTTATATGTTAGGTTAACTATTTTATTATTATATTTTTTTAAGGCTATAATGAACAGGCTGCGATGTCAAGATTGCAATGCTGGAATGTGTGTGTGTGTGTGTGTGTGTGTGTGTATGTGTTCATGTTTTCCTATCCCGGTGGGGACTTCAACCTGAATGCACACAGACTCATGGGGACTCATGTCACAGTGGGGACCTAAATAGATGTCCCCATGGGTAAACAAGTTTATAAATCATACAGAATGAGTTTTTTTGGAAATGTAAAAATGCAGAAAGTTTTCTGGGATAGGTAGGTTTAGGGGTAGGGTTAGTGTGAGGAGATAGAATATACAGTTTGTACAGTATAAAAACCATTAAGTCTATGGAGAGTCCCCACAAAGATAGTAAACCGTGTGTGTGTGTGTGGCGTGGGCGCGATTGAACAGTGGACACATAAAAACATACTCCGTCATTATACAGGACGACATTCAAACTGCAAAGTGTTAACTTATATTTGTGTACAGTCACAATAAAACACAACATTGTGCTTTTGTAAAATAATTCCAAGCAATCCACCCCCCGAAAGGTGCTAATTTTAAAATGAAACTAAAATGCTCATGGCTTCCATAGGAATTCATTTGAAACGCTCGCTCAACCACTATCAATGTCAGTGCGGACGAGCATATTTTACTTTCGTTTTTAAGTTGGCGATTCAAAAGCCCCCAGTGGTGTCACACATAGATTAACCAGTGGTAAAATATTCTCAACGTCACAAACCTAGTATATTTTTATGTAGATACAATAGGCCTACCTGATTTTGAACACAAGAGGGCAGTATAGCCCTATGTATGACTTGACTTTTATGGGACTAAATAGTACAATTACTATTTTTAAACTTATAAATAATTATTAAATTGAAAAAAAGAATAAAATGGGTTTAGTTGTGATATTTGTATACTTTTATATAGAAATAAATGTTTTTTAATTACATTTTTAGAAGATGAGGCTTTTAGTTTCCTTTTTGTACATTACTTTAGTCCCTCACTATAGCAAAACCGTTTGAGATGTTTAATATCCGTTCACAATTTAGCATCTTTAATGTATTTTCATCATTTTGAAAAAGTTTGGTGTGAATAAAATAAACCAGTTAGGAAGAGTAGCTAAAAACTCAGAGTCTGAAATATCCAAAAAATCCACATTCAAACCAAAATATCTGACTTCCTTTTGCTCTGAGCTAATAACTGTAAATTAGAAAGTTGTCTGACTCGATGAGACCAATATATATACTGATTTTTGGAACTGTTGGTAAAACTAACCCCCCCACTTTTGTCAAAAGCATGTTGAAAGTGACACACTTCCTGCTGCCAGTTGGTGGCGCTATAACTTTGGCTCACAATAGTTACATCTATCTGATCAGCCTCTTACCACGAACACACTGGTGAAGTTTCATGAAGATCAGTTAATGTATGCAGAAGTTATACCACTTCGTGTTTCTCTTTTCTCGCCATAATTTCGTTTCCTCGCCACGGCCAAACCGTTCGAGATATCAAAAATCCGTCCGCAATTTAGAATCCTCAATGTCTTGACTTCATGCACACCGAGTTTGATGGGGATTGGATGAATTCTCTAGGAGGAGTACTCCGCATTCCACAGCAAGCGTTTTCCAAACAACCCATAATAGCCGACTTCCTGTTGGGCTGGCGTAAAACTTGACCGGGGGAAAGTTGTTCGGCCCGATGAGATCTATGTGTGTACCGAGTTTCATATTAATTCATGCAAGCGTGTTTGATCTATGGACCAAGTTTTGGGACCCCGTTCAAGGGGGCGCTGTTGAGCACCCCTGACACGCCCGGGTACCAGCTTCAGCCCGGCCCTGATGGCAAGGGGTTCTGACTTGTGTGCAAAGTTTCAAGAGTTTTTGAGCATGTTAAGGACCCCAAAAGCCCCTGAAACCTTGAAAAACAAAGATATATATAAATAAATGTAAAAAAAAAAAAATATATATATATATATATATATATATATATATTTTTTTTTTTTTTTTTTTTTTTTTTTTGTTACATTTATTTATATATATATATATGTAATGAAGATGAAGTTCCAGTAAAATATGTTCACAATCCCCTGTGATGTCTTCATGTCCTATGTATGATTCAAAAGCCCCCAGCGGTGTCACACGTCGATTAACCGGTGGTAAAATATTCTCACCATCACGTACCCAGTATATTTTTATATAGATACAATAGGCCTACCTGATTTTGAACACAAGATGGGAGTATAGCACTATGAATGACATGATTTATTTATTTTTGGACTAAAAAAAACATTCTGGCTCTTTTTAAACTTAAAAAATTCTTAAATTGAAAAAAATAAAAAAATAAATAAAATGGGTTTAGTTCTTATATTTGTATAATTTCATATAATAAATGGTGTATAATTACATTTTTAGAAGATATAAAGCTTTTGGTGTTTTCTTTTTTGACATTACTTTAATCCCTCGCCATAGCAAAACCATTTGAGATATTTATTATCTGTTCACAATTTAGCATCTTTAATGTATTTTCATCATGTTGAAAAAGTTTGTTGGGGATAAAATAAAGCACTTAAGAGGAGTGGGTAAAAATTCAGAAGCCTTTTTTGCAAAGAAATCAATATTCAAACCAAAATATCTGACTTCCTGTTGGTCTGAGCTAATGACTGTAAATTAGAAAGTTGTTCGGCTCGATGAGAACAATATACATACTGATTTTTGTTACTGTTGGTAAAACTAACCCCCCCACTTTTGTATAGCACACTTCGCCCTTTCAGGGCTTGGGCCCTAATAATCCTACCGGAAACAATAGGGCCTTCGCCCTTTCAGGGCTTGGGCCCTAATAATCCTTACGAAAACAATAGGGCCTTCGCCCTTTCAGGGCTTGGGCCCTAATAATAATCCTTACGAAAACAATAGGGCCTTCGCCCTTTCAGGGCTTGGGCCCTAAATATAGCTGCGAGCAGCGATTACGGGCCCAAGCCGGTGGCACCGCAACCCCGGTGCCTTTAGTTACCTAAAGGCACCGGGTTGGCGGTACCGCCGGCTTTGGCCCTCCATCGCTGCTCGCAGCTATATTTATATATATATATATATATATATATATATATATACACACACACACACACATACATACATACATACATACACATATATATACAGTGAGGAAAATAAGTATTTGAACACCCTGCTATTTTGCAAGTTCTCCCACTTAGAAATCATTGAGGGGTCTGAAATTGTCATCGTAGGTGCATGTCCACTGTGAGAGACATAATCTAAAAAAAAAAATCCAGAAATCACAATGTATGATTTTTTAACAATTTTTTTGTATGATACAGCTGCAAATAAGTATTTGAACACCTGAGAAAATCAATGTTAATATTTGGTACAGTAGCCTTTGTTTGCAATTACAGAGGTCAAATGTTTCCTGTAGTTTTTCACCAGGTTTGCACACACTGCAGGAGGGATTTTGGCCCACTCCTCCACACAGATCTTCTCGAGATCAGTCAGGTTTCTGGGCTGTCGCTGAGAAACACAGAGTTTGAGCTCCCTCCAAAGATTCTCTATTGGGTTTAGGTCTGGAGACTGGCTAGGCCACGCCAGAACCTTGATATGCTTCTTACAGAGCCACTCCTTGGTTATCCTGGCTGTGTGCTTCAGGTCATTGTCATGTTGGAAGACCCAGCCTCGACCCATCTTCAATGCTCTAACTGAGGGAAGGAGGTTGTTCCCCAAAATCTTGCAATACATGGCCCCGGTCATCCTCTCCTTAATACAGTGCAGTCGCCCTGTCCCATGTGCAGAAAAACACCCCCAAAGCATGATGCTACCACCCCCATGCTTCACAGTAGGGATGGTGTTCTTGGGATGGTACTCATCATTCTTCTTCCTCCAAACACGTTTAGTGGAATTATGACCAAAAAGTTCTATTTTGGTCTCATCTGACCACATGACTTTCTCCCATGACTCCTCTGGATCATCCAAATGGTCATTGGCAAACTTAAGACGGGCCTTGACATGTGCTGGTTTAAGCAGGGGAACCTTCCGTGCCATGCATGATTTCAAACTATGACGTCTTAGTGTATTACCAACAGTAACCTTGGAAACGGTGGTCCCAGCTCTTTTCAGGTCATTGACCAGCTCCTCCCTTGTAGTTCTGGGCTGATTTCTCACCTTTCTTAGGATCATTGAGACCCCACGAGGTGAGATCTTGCATGGAGCCCCAGACCGAGGGAGATTGACAGTCATGTTTAGCTTCTTCCATTTTCTAATGATTGCTCCAACAGTGGACCTTTTTTCACCAAGCTGCTTGGCAATTTCCCCGTAGCCCTTTCCAGCCTTGTGGAGGTGTACAATTTTGTCTCTAGTGTCTTTGGACAGCTCTTTGGTCTTGGCCAGCTCTTTGGTCTTGGCCATGTTAGTAGTTGGATTCTTACTGATTGTATGGGGTGGACAGGTGTCTTTATGCAGCTAACGACCTCAAACAGGTGCATCTAATTTAGGATAATAAATGGAGTGGAGGTGGACATTTTAAAGGCAGACTAACAGGTCTTTGAGGGTCAGAATTCTAGCTGATAGACAGGTGTTCAAATACTTATTTGCAGCTGTATCATACAAATAAATAGTTAAAAAATCATATATTGTGATTTCTGGATTTTTTTTTTTAGATTATGTCTCTCACAGTGGACATGTTGTCGATGACAATTTCAGACCCCTCCATGATTTCCAAGTAGGAGAACTTGCAAAATAGCAGGGTGTTCAAATACTTATTTTCCTCACTGTATATATATACATATATATATATATATATATATATATATATATATATATATATATATATATATTACCGTTCAAAAGTTTGGGGTCAGTAAGATTTTTTATGTTTTTAGGAGAAGTCTCTTCTGCTCACCAAGGCTGCATTTATTTGATTAAAAATACAAACAAAAACTGTAATATTGTGAAATATTATTCCAATTTAAAACAGCTGTTTTCAATTTTAAAATATTTTACATAGTAATTAATTTCTGTGATCAAAGTTGAGTTTTCAGCATCATTACTCCAGTCTTCAGTGTAACATGATCCTTCAGAAATCATTCTAATATGATGATTGATGCTCAATAAATATTCATTATTATTTTCAATGTTGAAAACAGTTGTGTACAGATTTTTTTTTTCAAAATGCTTTGATGAATGTAAAGTTCAAAAGAACAGCATTTATTTCAAATATAATTTTTTTAACATTATAAATGTCTTTACTGTAACTGTTGATCAGTTTAACTCATCCTTCATAAATAAAAGTATTGATTTATTTTATTTCTTTCCCCCAAAAATAAAATTTAAATTATTACTAACCCCAAACTTTTGAACGGTAGTGTTATGTTACAAAAGCTTTAGATTTCAGATAAATGCTGTTCTTTTGAACTTTCTATTCATCAAATACTGTACACAACTGTTTTCGACATTTAAAATAATAATGAATGTTTCTTGAGCATCAATCATCATATTAGAATAATTTCTGAAGGATCATGTGACAGTGACTCCTGCTTTGATCACAGGAATAAATAACAGTTTAAAATATATTAAAATAGAAAGCAGCTGTTTTAAATTGGAATAATATTTTACAATATTACTGTTTTTGTTTGTATTTTTAATCAAATAAATGCAGCCTTGGTGAGCAGAAGAAACTTCTCTGTTATGTGCGCGCCACAGACTGCACGCAGGTCCGCTTAGAGTTCCGCCTTTTGCGTTCCGTCAATATTACATTATTAGAAAAATATTTTTTTAGAGAATCGATTTTTTGACATTTGTGAATCGATTCAGAATCGTCCACGTCCGGATCGCGATGCATCTAAGAATCAATTTTTTCTCCCACCGCTAGATTTCATACAACAGGTTAATAAACAGTTACAATTAAGTCACTTACATTTTAGATGCAGTATTGACTGTTTTTGTTCTGTTTCAGCAGCGAAAATAGTTAAAGATCACAGCAGAACCATCACGCATCACGTGTTTTCTCATAACTGAATGATTCAGCATTTTTAAGGAATCGGTTGACTCAAAGTTTGAATGATCAATCCATAAACATCTGTCTTAATCATGATCGACTCATTCGAACGAATCGTTTGAACGAATGAATCAATAACTTGCTTATTAAGATGGATGCCTGGTGACACCTAATGGCGGTTTAGTGTTGTTTAAAAGCATCATTCTTTCAGTGTGGTTTTTCTTTCACTTTTATATTAGCAATTTAAAAGCACCCGCTTGTGTCACACGTCGAATAACCGGTGGGAAAATATCCTCAGACACATACCTAATAAATGTATCTTTAAATAGAATATTGGCCTACCTGGTAAAAAGTTGTATATACTATTTTGATGTGCTTTTGGACACAAGAGGGCAGTATAGCCCTATGTATGACTTGTTTTTTTTTTTTTACTTTACTGTTTTTAATTTTAGAATAAAATTAGAATAAAATTCTTTTTAAAAACAGGATAAAATGGGTTTAGTTGTGATATTTGTATACTTTTATATAGAAATAAATGGTATATAATTACATTTTTATAAGATTTGAGACTTTTAGTGTTTTCTTTTTGGACATTACTTTAATCCCTCGCCATAGCAAAACCGTTTGAGATATTTATTATCCGTTCACAATTTAGCATATTTAATGTATTTTCATCATGTTGAAAAAGTTTGGTGGGAATAAAATAAATAGTTTAAGAGGAGTGGCTAAAAATTCAGAGGCTGATTTTGCAAAAAAATCCACATTCAGACCAAAATATCTGACTTCCTTATGGCTGGAGCTCATGAATGTAAATTAGAAAGTTGTCCAGCTTTATAAGAACAATATACAAACATTTTTTTTTTTTACTGTAGTTAAAACTTACCCCCCCACTTTTGTCAAAAGCATGTTGAAAGTGACACACTTCCTGCTGCCAGTTGGTGGCGCTATTACTTTGACTCACAATAGTTACATCCATCTGATCGGCATCTTACCACGAACACACTGCTGAAGTTTCATCAAGATCAGTTAATGTATGCAGAAGTTATTCCACTTCGTGTTTCTCTTTTCTCGCCAAAAATTTGATTCCTCGCCACGGCCAAACCATTCGAGATATCAAAAATCCGCCCGCAATTTAGCATCCTCAAAGTCTTGACTACATGCACACCGAGTTTGGAGGGGACACAGTGAATTTCCTAGGAGGAGTATTTCACATTCCACAGCAAGCGTTTTCCAAACAACCCATAATAGCCAACTTCCTGTTGGGCTGGCGTGAAACTTGACCAGGACAAAGTTGTTCGGCCCGATGAGATCTATATGTGTACCGAGTTTCATATTAATTCATGCAAGTGTGTTTGATTAATGGGCCAAGTTTTCAGACCCCGTTCAAGGGGGCGCTGTTGAGCCCCCTGCCACGCCCGTTTCTGAAACTTTGCACATGTCTACTGGCTAATAAATGTGATGTGTCTGTCGAGTTTCATCCAATTTCAAGCATGCTAAGAGTCTCAAAAGCATCCGAAAAAAATATTAAAGTTTGATACGTTGCCACGGCAACAGTATCTAAGATATCAATAATCCTTTCACAGGTCTACATCTGCCGTGTGTCTACATTATACACATAAAGTTTGAAGCAAATCGGGTAAAACTAAGAGGGTGATTTCAAAGCATTTTGAAAGTGACAAACTTCCTGCTGCCAGTTGGTGGCGCTATAACTTTGACTCACAATAGTTACATCCATCTGATCGGCCTTTTACCACGAACACACTGCTGAAGTTTCATCAAGATCAGTTAATGTATGCAGAAGTTATAACACACTTCCTGTGTCCCATTATTCGCCATAAATTTGTTTCCTCGCCACGGCCAAACCGTTCGAGATATCAAAAATCTGTTCGCAATTTAGCATCCTCAATGTCTTGACTTCATTCACACCGAGTTTGGTGGCGATCGGATGAATTCCCTAGGAGGAGTATTTCACATTCCATTGTATGCATTTTCCAAACAACGTATAATAACCGACTTCCTGTTGGGCTGGTGTAAAACTTAGAGCACGAAAGTTGTTCGGCCCGATGAGATCTATATGTGTACTGAGTTTCATATTATTACATGCAAGCGTGTTTGATTTATGGACCAAGTTTTCAGACACCATTCCAGGGGGCGCTGTCGAGCCCCCGTGCCACGCCCGGGTACCAGCTTCAGTCAGGCCCTGATGGCCGCAGGTTCTGACGTGTGTGCAAAATTTCAAGAGTTTTTGAGCATGTTAAGGGCCCCAAAAGTGCCCGAAAGGTTGACAAAATAATAATAATAATAATAAAATATAGCTGCGAGCAGCGATTACGGGCCCAAGCCGGTGGCACCGCAACCCTGATGCCTTTAAAGGCACCGGGCTGGCGGTGCCCCCGGCTTGGGCCCGTAATCGCTGCTCGCAGCTATATTTATATATATATATATATATATATATATCTTTAATGTATTTTTATCATGTTGAAAAAGTTTGGTGTGAATAAAATAAACCACTTAGGAGGAGTAGCTAAATACTCAGAGTCTGACATATCCAAAAAATCCACATTCAAACCAAAATATCTGACTTCCTGTTGCTCGGAGCTAATGACTGTAAATTAGAAAGTTGTCCGGCTCGATGAGACCAATATGCGTACTGATTTTTGTAACTGTGGGTAAAGGTAACCCCACCACTTTTGTCAAAAGCATTTTGAAATTGACACACTTCCTGCTACCAGTTGGTGGCGCTATAACTTTGACTCACAATAGTTACATCCATCTGACCGGCCTCTTACCATGAACACACTGCTGAAGTTTCATCAAGATCAGTTAATGTATGCAGAAGTTATAACACTTCGTGTTTCTCTTTTCTCGCCATAAATTCGTGTCCTCGCCATGGCCAAACCGTTTGAGATATCAAAAATCCATCCGCAATTTAGAATCCTCAATGTCTTGACTTCATGCTGACCGAGTTTGGCGGCAAGTGGATGAATTCTGTAGGAGGAGTACATCAAATTCCACAGCATGCGTTTTTCAAACAACCCATAATAGCCGACTTCCTGTTGGGCGGAGCTAATAACTTAGAGTGCGGAAGTTGTTCAGCCCCATGAGATCTATATGTGTACCGAGTTTCATATTAATTCATGCAAGAGTTTTTGATATATGGACCAAGTTTTCAGAACTTGTTCAAGGGGGCGCTGTTGAGCCCCCCTGCCACGCCCGGGTACCAGCTTCAGCCCGGCCCTGATAACCGTGGGCTCTGACCTGTGTGCAAAGTTTCAAGAGTTTTTGAGCATGTTAAGGGCCCCAAAAGCCCCTGAAACCTTGAAAAACAAAGATTAAATGGAATAGACAAATCCCCCCCACCCCCTCCACACACACACACACACACACACACACAGAGAGAGAGAGAGAAAATTCTCCAGAAAATCCACATTCAAACCAAAATATCTGACTTTTTAGGAAAAACTAAGCCCCCATTTTTGACTAAAGGTGGCGCTACTGAGCCATCTCACCACGCCCGTTTCTGAAACTTTTCACATGTCTACGGGATAATAAATGTGATGTGTCTGTCGAGTTTCATGCATTTTCAAGCATGTGAAGAGTCTCAAAAGCATCCGAAAAGAATATTAAAGTTTAATGCATTGCCACGGCAACAGTATCTAAGATATCAATAATCCTTTCACAGGTCTACATCTGCCGTGTGTTTACATTATACACATAAAGTTTGAAGCAAATCGGGTAAAAATAAGAGGGTGATTTCAAAGCATTTTGAAAGTGACACACTTCCTGTTGCCAGTTGGTGGCGCTATAAGTTTGACTCACAAATGTCACATCCATGTGATCGGCCTCTTACAACGAACACACTGCTGAAGTTTCATCAAGATCAGTTAATGTATGCAGAAGTTATAACACACTTCCTGTTTGAATTATTCGCCATAAATTAGTTTCCTTGCCACGGCCAAACCGTTCGAGATATCAAAAATCCGTCCGCAATTTAGCATCCTCAATGTCTTGACTTCATGCCGACCGAGTTTGGAGGCGAATGAATGAATTTCCTAGGAGGAGTACATCAAATTCCACAGCATGCGTTTCCAAACAACCCATAATAGCTGACTTCCTGTTGGTCTGGCGTAAAACTTAGAGCACGAAAGTTGTTCGGCCCGATGAGGTCTATATGTGTACCGAGTTTCATATTATTACATGCAAGCGTGTCTGATTTATGGACAAGTGTTCGGATCCCGTTCCAGGGGGCGCTGTCGAGGCCCCCTGCCACGCCCGGGTACCAGCTTCAGCCCGGCCCTGATGGCCGCGGGTTCTGACCTGTGTGCAAAATTTCAAGAGTTTTCGAGCATGTTAAGGGCCCCAAAAGTGCCCGAAAGGTTGACAAAATAATAATAATAATAATAATAATAAATATAGCTGCGAGCAGCGATTACGGGCCCAAGCCGGTGGCACCGCAACCGGCGGTACCGCCGGCTTTGGCCCTCCATCGCTGCTCGCAGCTATATTTATATATATATATATATATATATATATATATATACACATACACACACATACATATATATATATATATATATATATATATATATATATATATATATATTACCGTTCAAAAGTTTGGGGTCAGTAAGATTTTTTATGTTTTTAGGAGAAGTCTCTTCTGCTCACCAAGGCTGCATTTATTTGATTAAAAATACAAACAAAAACTGTAATATTGTGAAATATTATTCCAATTTAAAACAGCTGTTTTCAATTTTAAAATATTTTACATAGTAATTAATTTCTGTGATCAAAGTTGAGTTTTCAGCATCATTACTCCAGTCTTCAGTGTCACATGATCCTTCAGAAATCATTCTAATATGATGATTGATGCTCAATAAATATTCATTATTATTTTCAATGTTGAAAACAGTTGTGTACAGATTTTTTTTCAAAATGCTTTGATGAATGTAAAGTTCAAAAGAACAGCATTTATTTCAAATATAATTTTTTTAACATTATAAATGTCTTTACTGTAACTGTTGATCAGTTTAACTCATCCTTCATAAATAAAAGTATTGATTTATTTTATTTCTTTCCCCCCAAAATAAAATTTAAATTATTACTAACCCCAAACTTTTGAGCGGTAGTGTTATGTTACAAAAGCTTTAGATTTTAGATAAATGCTGTTCTTTTGAACTTTCTATTCATCAAAGACTGTACACAACTGTTTTCGACATTTAAAATAATAATGAATGTTTCTTGAGCATCAATCATCATATTAGAATAATTTCTGAAGGATTATGTGACAGTGACTCCGCTTTAATCACAGGAATAAATAACAGTTTAAAATATATTAAAATAGAAAGCAGCTGTTTTAAATTGGAATAATATTTTACAATATTACTGTTTTTGTTTGTATTTTTAATCAAATAAATGCAGCCTTGGTGAGCAAAAGAAACTTCTCTGTTATGTGCGCGCCACAGACTGCACGCACGTCCGCTTAGAGTTCCGCCTTTAGCGTTCCGTCAATATTACGTTATTAGAAAAATATTTTTTTAGAGAATCGATTTTTTGACATTTGTGAATCGATTCAGAATCGTCCACGTCCGGATCGCGATGCATCTAAGAATCAATTTTTTCTCCCACCGCTAGATTTCATACAACAGGTTAATAAACAGTTACAATTAACCGAATAACCAGTGGGAAAATATCCTCAGACACATACCTAATAAATGTATCTTTAAATAGAATATTGGCCTACCTGGTAAAAAGTTTTATATACTATTTTGATGTGCTTTTGGACACAAGAGGGCAGTATAGCCCTATGTATGACTTGTTTTTGTTTTTTTACTTTACTGTTTTTAATTTTAGAATAAAATTAGAATAAAATTCTTTTTAAAAACAGGATAAAATGGGTTTAGTTGTGATATTTGTATACTTTTATATAGAAATAAATGGTATATAATTACATTTTTATAAGATTTGAGGCTTGTAGTGTTTCCTTTTTGGACATTACTTTAATCCCTCGCCATAGCAAAACCGTTTGAGATATTTATTACCCGTTCACAATTTAGCATATTTAATGTATTTTCATCATGTTGAAAAAGTTTGGTGGGAATAAAATAAATAGTTTAAGAGGAGTGGCTAAAAATTCAGAGGCTGATTTTGCAAAAAAATCCACATTCAGACCAAAATATCTGACTTCCTGATGGCTGGAGCTAATGAAAGTAAATTAGAAAGTTGTCCAGCTTTATAAGAACAATATACAAACAATTTTTTTTTTACTGTAGTTAAAACTTACCCCCCCAGTTTTGTCAAAAGCATGTTGAAAGTGACACACTTCCTGCTGCCAGTTGGTGGCGCTATAACTTTGACTCACAATAGTTACATCCATCTGATCGGCCTCTTACCACGAACACACTGCTGAAGTTTCATCAAGATCAGTTAATGTATGCAGAAGTTATTCCACTTCGTGTTTCTCTTTTCTCGCCATAAATTCGATTCCTCGCCACGGCCAAACCGTTCGAGATATCAAAAATCCGTCCGCAATTTAGCATCCTCAAAGTCTTGACTACATGCACACCGAGTTTGGAGGGGACACAGTGAATTTTCTAGGAGGAGTATTTCACATTCCACAGCAAGCGTTTTCCAAACAACCCATAATAGCCGACTTCCTGTTGGGCTGGCATAAAACTTGACCAGGACAAAGTTGTTCGGCCCAATGAGATCTATATGTGTACCGAGTTTGATATTAATTCATGCAAGCGTGTTTGATTAATGGACCAAGTTTTCAGACCCCATTCAAGGGGGCGCTGTTGAGCCCCCCTGCCACGCCCGTTTCTGAAACTTTGCACATGTCTACTGGCTAATAAGTGTGATGTGTCTGTCGAGTTTCATCCAATTTCAAGCATGCTAAGAGTCTCAAAAGCATCCGAAAAAAATATTAAAGTTTGATACGTTGCCACGGCAACAGTATCTAAGATATCAATAATCCTTTCACAGGTCTACATCTGCCGTGTGTCTACATTATACACATAAAGTTTGAAGCAAATCGGGTAAAAATAAGAGGGTGATTTCAAAGCATTTTGAAAGTGACAAACTTCCTGCTGCCAGTTGGTGGCGCTGTAACTTTGACTCACAATAGTTACATCCATGTGATCGGCCTCTTACAACGAACACACTGCTGAAGTTTCATCAAGATCAGTTAATGTATGCAGAAGTTATAACACACTTCCTGTGTCCCATTATTCGCCATAAATTCGTTTCCTCGCCACGGCCAAACCGTTCGAGATATCAAAAATCTGTTCGCAATTTAGCATCCTCAATGTCTTGACTTCATTCACACCGAGATTGGTGGCGATCGGATGAATTCCCTAGGAGGAGTATTTCACATTCCATTGTATGCGTTTTCCAAACAACGTATAATAACCGACTTCCTGTTGGGCTGGTGTAAAACTTAGAGCACGAAAGTTGTTCGGCCCGATGAGATCTATATGTGTACTGAGTTTCATATTATTACATGCAAGCGTGTTTGATTTATGGACCAAGTTTTCAGACACCATTCCAGGGGGCGCTGTCGAGCCCCCGTGCCACACCCGGGTACCAGCTTCAGTCCGGCCCTGATGGCCGCAGGTTCTGACGAGTGTGCAAAATTTCAAGAGTTTTTGAGCATGTTAAGGGCCCCAAAAGTGCCCGAAAGGTTGACAAAATAATAATAATAATAATAAATATAGCTGCGAGCAGCGATTACGGGCCCAAGCCGGTGGCACCGCAACCCTGTTGCCTTTAGTTACCTAAAGGCACCGGGGTGGCGGTGCCACCGGCTTTGGCCCTTCATCGCTGCTCGCAGCTATATTTATATATAAATATATATATATTTATTTATATATATATATATATATATATATATATATATATATATATATATATATATATATATATATATATATATATATATATATATATATATAAAAGACAGAAACCTTATTACCTTATTCTGATTTTATGATACACTCAAAATATTCCACAACAAATCTTTTAAATTTAATGTAAAAATAAAAACGAAAGTAAGCACTGTTGGGCTCACGTAACCCTCTCATTAGAATCAAAATGTTTCAGCATTTGCGATGTATTTGGATGCTAAACTATTCTTTATTATAGGCTTTGTTCTTCACTCGTGTTCCAATATCGACGAAAAAAATCATCCTCTTCACACGTGCAAAAATGTGCTTGAAACATCACAGTGGAGCGGTGCTTACTGTGAATGTACGAATTGTACTACTGACTATTTAGAGCAGTGTAATTTTTATATGTTAGGTTAACTATTTTATTATTATATTTTATTAAGGCTATAATGAACAGGCTGCGATGTCAAGATTGCAATGCTGGAATGTGTGTGTGTGTGTGTGTGTGTGTGTGTGTGTGTGTGTGTGTGTGTGTGTGTGTGTGTGTGTGTGTGTGTGTGTGTGTATGTGTTCATGTTTCCCTATCCCGGTGGGGACTTCAACCTGAATGCACACAGACTCATGGGGACTCATGTCACAGTGGGGACCTAAATAGATGTCCCCATGGGTAAACAAGTTTATAAATCATACAGAATGAGTTTTTTTGGAAATGTAAAAATGCAGAAAGTTTTCTGGGATAGGTAGGTTTAGGGGTAGGGTTAGTGTGAGGAGATAGAATATACAGTTTGTACAGTATAAAAAACATTAAGTCTATGGAGAGTCCCCACAAAGATAGTAAACCGTGTGTGTGTGTGTGGCGTGGGCGCGATTGAACAGTGGACACATAAAAACATACTCCGTCATTATACAGGACGACATTCAAACTGCAAAGTGTTAACTTATATTTGTGTACAGTCACAATAAAACACAACATTGTGCTTTTGTAAAATAATTCCAAGCAATCCACCCCCCGAAAGGTGCTAATTTTAAAATGAAACTAAAATGCTCATGGCTTCCATAGGAATTCATTTGAAACGCTCGCTCAACCACTATCAATGTCAGTGCGGACGAGCATATTTTACTTTCGTTTTTAAGTTGGCGATTCAAAAGCCCCCAGCGGTGTCACACATAGATTAACCAGTGGTAAAATATTCTCAACGTCACAAACCTAGTATATTTTTATGTAGATACAATAGGCCTACCTGATTTTGAACACAAGAGGGCAATATAGCCCTATGTATGACTTGACTTTTATGGGACTAAATAGTACAATTACTATTTTTAAACTTATAAATAATTATTAAATTGAAAAAAAGAATAAAATGGGTTTAGTTGTGATATTTGTATACTTTTATATAGAAATAAATGTTTTTTAATTACATTTTTAGAAGATGAGGCTTTTAGTTTCCTTTTTGTACATTACTTTAGTCCCTCACTATAGCAAAACCGTTTGAGATGTTTAATATCCGTTCACAATTTAGCATCTTTAATGTATTTTCATCATTTTGAAAAAGTTTGGTGTGAATAAAATAAACCAGTTAGGAAGAGTAGCTAAAAACTCAGAGTCTGAAATATCCAAAAAATCCACATTCAAACCAAAATATCTGACTTCCTTTTGCTCTGAGCTAATAACTGTAAATTAGAAAGTTGTCTGACTCGATGAGACCAATATATATACTGATTTTTGGAACTGTTGGTAAAACTAACCCCCCCACTTTTGTCAAAAGCATGTTGAAAGTGACACACTTCCTGCTGCCAGTTGGTGGCGCTATAACTTTGGCTCACAATAGTTACATCCATCTGATCAGCCTCTTACCACGAACACATTGGTGAAGTTTCATGAAGATCAGTTAATGTATGCAGAAGTTATACCACTTCGTGTTTCTCTTTTCTCGCCATAATTTCGTTTCCTCGCCACGGCCAAACCGTTTGAGATATAAAAAATCCGTCCGCAATTTAGAATCCTCAATGTCTTGACTTCATGCACACCGAGTTTGGTGGGGATTGGATGAATTCTCTAGGAGGAGTACATTAAATTCCACAGCATGCGTTTCCAAACAACCCTAAATAGCCGACTTCCTGTTGGGCTGGCGTAAAACTTGACCGGGGGAAAGATGTTCGGCCCGATGAGATCTATATGTGTACCGAGTTTCATATTAATTCATGCAAGCGTGTTTGATCTATGGACCAAGTTTTGGGACCCCTTTCAAGGGGGCGCTGTTGAGCCCCCCTGCCACGCCCGGGTACCAGCTTCAGCCCGTCCCTGATGGCAGGGGGTTCTGACTTGTGTGCAAAGATTCAAGAGTTTTTGAGCATGTTAAGGACCCCAAAAGCCCCTGAAACCTTGATTAACAATACAAAAGCAATAGTCAAATCCCCCCTCCCCTCACACACACAGAGACACAGAGAGAGGGAGAGAAAATTCTTCAGAAAATCCACATTCAAACCAAAATATCTCTCTTCCTGTTGGTCGGAGATAGTTAATGTCAATTAGAAAGTTGTCCGTCTTGATGAGAACAATACACATACCAAGTTTTGTTGCTGTTGATAAAACTAACCCCCCCACTTATGACTAAAGGTGGCGCTACTGAGCCCCTCACCACGCCCGTTTCTGAAACTTTGCACATGTCTACGGGCTAATAAATGTGATGTGTCTGTCGAGTTTCATCCAATTTCAAGTATGTTAAGAGTCTCAAAAGCATCAAAAAAGAATATTAAAGTTTGAAGCATTGCCATGGCAACAGTATTAAAGATATCAATAATCCTTTCACAGGTCTACATCTGCCGTGTGTCTACATTATACACATAAAATTTGAAGCAAATCAGGTAAAAATAAGAGGGTGATTTCAAAGCATTTTGAAAGTGACACACTTCCTGCTGCCAGTTGGTGGCGCTATAATTTTGAATCACAATAGTCACATCCATGTGATCGGCCTTTTACCACGAACACACTGCTGAAGTTTCATCAAGATCAGTTAATGTATGCAGGAGTTATAACACACTTCCTGTTTTCATTATTCGCCATAAATTCGTTTCCTCGCCACGGCCAAACCGTTCGAGATATCAAAAATCCGTCCGCAATTTAGCATCCTCAATGTCTTGACTTCATGCTGACCGAGTTTGGAGGAGATTGGATGAATTCTCTAAGAGGAGTACATTAAATTCCACAGCATGCGTTTCCAAACAACCCTAAATAGCCGACTTCCTGTTGGGCTGGCGTAAAACTTAGAGCACGAAAGTTGTTCGGCCCGATGAGATCTATATGTGTACCGAGTTTCATATTATTACATGCAAGCGTGTTTGATTTATGGACACGTGTTCGGATCCCGTTCCAGGGGGCGCTGTCGAGCCCCCCTGCCACGCCCGGGTACCAGCCTCAGCCCGGCCCTGATGGCCGCGGGTTCTGACCTGTGTGCAAAGTTTCAAGAGTTTTCGAGCATGTTAAGGGCCCCAAAAGTGCCCGAAAGGTTGACAAAATAATAATAATAATAATAATAATAATAATAATAATAATAATAATAATAATCCTACCGAAAACAATAGGGCCTTCGCCCTTTCAGGGCTTGGGCCCTAAATATAGCTGCGAGCAGCGATTACGGGCCCAAGCCGGTGGCACCGCGACCCTGTTGCCTTTAGTTACCTAAAGGCACCGGGGTGGCGGTGCCACCGGCTTTGGCCCTTCATCGCTGCTCGCAGCTATATTTATATATATATATATATATATATATATATATATATATATATATATATATATAAAAGACAGAAACCTTATTACCTTATTCTGATTTTATGATACACTCAAAATATTCCACAACAAATCTTTTAAATTTAATGTAAAAATAAAAACGAAAGTAAGCACTGTTGGGCTCACGTAACCCTCTCATTAGAATCAAAATGTTTCAGCATTTGCGATGTATTTGGATGCTAAACTATTCTTTATTATAGGCTTTGTTCTTCACTCGTGTTCCAATATCGACAGAAAAAATCATCCTCTTCACACGCGCAAAAATGTGCTTGAAACATCACAGTGGTGCGGTGCTTACTGTGAATGTACGAATTGTACTACTGACTATTTAGAGCAGTGTAATTTTTATATGTTAGGTTAACTATTTTATTATTATATTTTATTAAGGCTATAATGAACAGGCTGCGATGTCAAGATTGCAATGCTGGAATGTGTGTTTGTGTGTGTGTGTGTGTGTGTGTGTGTGTGTGTGTGTGTGTGTGTGTGTGTGTGTGTGTGTGTGTGTGTGTGTGTGTGTTCATGTTTTTCTATCCTGGTGGGGACTTCAACCTGAATGCACAGAGATTCATGGGGACTCATGTCACAGTGGTTACCTAAATAGAGGTCCCCATGGATAAACAAGCTTATAAATCATACAGAATGAGTTTTTTTGGAAATGTAAAAATGCAGAAAGTTTTCTGGGATAGGTAGGTTTAGGGGTAGGGTTAGTGTGAGGAGATAGAATATACAGTTTGTACAGTATAAAACCATTAAGTCTATGGAGAGTCCCCACAAAGATAGTAAACCGTGTGTGTGTGGCGTGGGCGCGATTGAACAGTGGACACATAAAAACATACTCCGTCATTATACAGGACGACATTCAAACTGCAAAGTGTTAACTTATATTTGTGTACAGTCGCAATAAAACACAACATTGTGCTTTTGTAAAATAATTTCAAGCAATCCACCCCCCGAAAGGCGCTCATTTTAAAATTAAATTAAAATGCTCATGGCTGCACGGGCATTCATAACGGTGCGCATCCACGGCGAGGAACGAGCAGAACAGAGTGAACGTTTTTCAGTTAATTCCTACTTCCATAGGAATTCGTTTGAAAAGCTCGCTCAACCACTATCAATGTCAGTGCGGACGAGCATATTTTACTTTCGTTTTTTAAGTTGGCGATTCAAAAGCCCCCAGCGGTGTCACACATAGATTAACCAGTGGTAAAATATTCTCAACGTCACAAACCTAGTATATTTTTATGTAGATACAATAGGCCTACCTGATTTTGAACACAAGAGGACAGTATAGCCCTATGTATGACTTGACTTTTATGGGACTAAATAGTACAATTACTATTTTTAAACTTATAAATAATTATTAAATTGAAAAAAAAAAAGAATAAAATGGGTTTAGTTGTGATATTTGTATACTTTTATATAGAAATAAATGTTTTTAATTACATTTTTAGAAGATGAGGCTTTTAGTTTCCTTTTTGTACATTACTTTAGTCCCTCACTATAGCAAAACGTTTGAGATGTTTAATATCCGTTCACAATTTAGCATCTTTAATGTATTTTCATCATTTTGAAAAAGTTTGGTGTGAATAAAATAAACCTAATAAAAAGGAGGAAGAGTAGCTAAAAACTCAGAGTCTGAAATATCCAAAAAATCCACATTCAAACCAAAATATCTGACTTCCTTTTGCTCTGAGCTAATAACTGTAAATTAGAAAGTTGTCCGGCTCGGTGAGACCAATATATATTCTGATTTCTGTAACTGTTGGTAAAACTAACCCCCCCACTTTTTTCAAAAGCATGTTGAAAGTGACACACTTCCTGCTGCCAGTTGGTGGCGCTATAACTTTGGCTTACAATAGTTACATCCATCTGATCGGCCTCTTACCACGAACACACTGGTGAAGTTTCATGAAGATCAGTTAATGTATGCAGAAGTTATACCACTTCGTGTTTCTCTTTTCTCGCCATCATTTCGTTTCCTTGCCACGGCCAAACCGTTCGAGATATCAAAAATCCGTCCGCAATTTAGAATCCTCAATGTCTTGACTTCATGCACACCGAGTTTGGTGGGGATTGGATGAATTCTCTAGGAGGAGTACTTCGCATTCCACAGCAAGCGTTTTCCAAACAACCCATAATAGCCGACTTCCTGTTGGGCTGGCGTAAAACTTGACCGGGGGAAAGTTGTTCGGCCCGATGAGATCTATATGTGTACCGAGTTTCATATTAATTCATGCAAGCGTGTTTGATCTATGGACCAAGTTTTGGGACCCCTTTCAAGGGGGCACTGTTGAGCCCCCCTGCCACGCCCGGGTACCAGCTTCAGCCCGTCCCTGATGGCAGGGGGTTCTGACTTGTGTGCAAAGTTTCAAGAGTTTTTGAGCATGTTAAGGACCCCAAAAGCCCCTGAAACCTTGATTAACAATATAAAAGCAATAGTCAAATCCCCCCTCCCCTCACACACACAGAGACACAGAGAGAGGGAGAGAAAATTCTTCAGAAAATCCACATTCAAACCAAAATATCTCTCTTCCTGTTGGTCGGAGATAGATCATGTAAATTAGAAAGTTGTCCATCTTGATGAGAACAATACACATACCAAGTTTTGTTGCTGTTGATAAAACTAACCCCCCCAACTTATGACTAAAGGTGGCGCTACTGAGCCCCTCACCACGCCCGTTTCTGAAACTTTGCACATGTCTACGGGCTAATAAATGTGATGTGTCTGTCGAGTTTCATGCAATTTCAAGTATGTTAAGAGTCTCAAAAGCATAAAAAAAGAATATTAAAGTTTGATGCGTTGCCACGGCAACAGTATCTAAGATATCAATAATCCTTTCACAGGATTACATCTGCCGTGTGTCTACATTGTACACATAAAGTTTGAAGCAAATCTGGTAAAAATAAGACAGTGATTTCAAAGCATTTTAATAGTGATGTACTTCCTGCTGCCTGTTGGTGGCGCTATAACTTTGACTCACAATAGTCACATCTGTGCGATCGGCCTCTTACAACGAACACACTGCTTAAGTTTCATCAAGATCAGTTAATGTATGCATAAGTTATAACACACTTCCTGTTTCATTTTTTCGCCATAAATTCGTTTCCTCGCCACGGCCAAACCGTTCGAGATATCAAAAATCCGTCCGCAATTTAGCATCCTCAATGTCTTGACTTCATGCTGACCGAGTTTGGAGGAGATTGGATGAATTCTCTAGGAGGAGTACATTAAATTCCACAGCAAGCGTTTCCAAACAACCCTAAATAGCCGACTTCCTGTTGGGCGGAGCTAATAACTTAGAGTGCGGAAGTTGTTCGGCCCGATGAGATCTATATGTGTACCGAGTTTCATATTATTACATGCAAGCGTGTTTGATTTATGGACACGTGTTCGGATCCCGTTCCAGGGGGCGCTGTCGAGCCCCCCTGCCACGCCCGGGTACCAGCCTCAGCCCAGCCCTGATGGCCGCGGGTTCTGACCTGTGTGCAAAGTTTCAAGAGTTTTCGAGCATGTTAAGGGCCCCAAAAGTGCCCGAAAGGTTGACAAAATAATAATAATAATAATAATAATAATAATAATAATAATCCTACCGAAAACAATAGGGCCTTCGCCCTTTCAGGGCTTGGGCCCTAATAATAATAATAATAATAATAAAATATAGCTGCGAGCAGCGATTACGGGCCCAAGCCGGTGGCACCGCAACCCCGGTGCCTTTAGTTACCTAAAGGCACCGGGGATGGCGGTGCCACCGGCTTTGGCCCTCCATCGCTGCTCACAGCTATATTTATTATTAAGTAAGCAGTGTTGGTCTCACGTAACCCTCTCATTAGAATCAAAATGTTTCAATATTTGCTATGTATTTGGATGCTAAACTATTCTTTATTATAGGCTTTGTACTTCACTCGTGTTCCAATATCGATGGAGAAAATCATCCTCTTCACACGTGCAAAAATGTGCTTGGAAACATCACAGTGGAGCAGTGCTTACTGTGAATGGTACAAATTGTACTACTGACTATTTAAACAGAGCAGTGTAATTTGTATATGTTAGGTTGACTATTTTATTATTATATTTTATTAGGGCTATAATGAACAGGCTGCGATGTCAAGATTGCAATTCTGGAATGTGTGTGTGTGTGTGACGCGGTTGCGATTGAACAGTGGACACATAAAAACATAAATAAAATGTTTTAGTTCATTCCTACTTCCATAGGAATACATTGAAAATGCTCGCTCTACTCCGCACCATTATCAATGTCTGTGCGGACGTCTGTATTTTACTTTCGCTTTTAAGTTAGCGATTTAAAAGCCCTCAGTGGTGTCACACGTCGATTAACCGGTGGGAAAATTTTATCACAGTCACATCCCTTATATATTTATATATAAATACAATAGGCCTACCTGAAAGAGAATTTTACTTGCCCGACCAGAGTATAGCCTGATTAGAACGTCAATAACAAAAAAATAACTTGGGAGTCACTAAAACGAGAGATTATTCTAATTTCATTACATTCAATTTAAGTTGCAATCAGCAGTTAAAAATGAATGTATTACTGATCAATGGTAACAAGGATGCACTGCTGAGGCTCGTGCTGCTTCTCCAGGAGAATTGTAAACAAATGAGCGCAGCACACAAAAAAGCAAACCAGTTAACAACATACTGACTATAAAAATTACAAATATGGAGTTTTTATATATTTTATAACATATGATAGAGTTAAGCAACCTCACTTGACGAGTAGGCAACTATTTTCTCAATACAATCACGATTGAAACTGTGACATTGATTTCATACAACAGGTTAATAAACAGTTACAATTAAGTCACTTACATTTTAGATGCAATATTGACTGTTTTTGTTCTGTTTCAGCAGCAAAAATAGTTAAACAAAGATCACAGCAGAACCATTGCGCATCTCACAGCAACTTGTTTTCTCATTACTGAATGATTCAGCATTTTGAAACGAATCGGTTGACTTAAAGATTCAATGGTCAATCCATAAACATCTGTCTCAATCATGAATGACTCAGTCATTGGAACGAATCGTTTGAACGAATAAATCAATGACTCGCTCATTAAGATGGTCGCCTGGCGACACCTAATGGCGGTTTAGTGTTATGTTTAAAAGTATCATTTTTTCCAACGTGCACCATTATCAATGTTCGTGCGGACGTCCGTTTTTTACTTTCACTTTTATATTAGCGATTTAAAAGCACCCGCTCGTGTCACACGTCGATTAACCGATGGGAAAATATCCTCACAGTCATATACCTAATAAATTTATATTTAAATACAATAGGCCTACCTAGTAAAACGTTTTATATACTATTTTGATATCCTTTTGGACACAAGAGGGCAGTATAGCCCTATGTTTGCTTTTTTGTTGAACCAAATAGCACTAAATAGCCTGTTTTTAACTTTTTCATACTTCTTGAATTGCAAAAACAGAATAAAATAGGTTTAGTTCTAATATTTGTATAATTTTATATAAAAATAAATGGTGTATAATTACATTTTTAGAAGTTATGAGATGTTTCCTGCTTCCTTTTTGACATTAATTTAATCCCTCGCCATAGCAAAACCGTTTGAGATATTCAATATCCGTTTACAATTTAGCATCATTAATATATTTTTATCATGTTGAAAAAGTTTGGTCGGAATAAAATAAACCTTTTAGGAGGAGTAACTAAAAACTCAGAGGCTGATTTAACAAAAAATCCATATTCAGACCAAAATATCTGACTTCCTGTTGGTTGCAGCTAATGCCTGTAAATTAGAAAGTTGTCCGGCTCGATGAGACCAATATACGTACTGATTTTTGTAATTGTGGGTAAAACTAACCCCCCCACTTTTGTCAAAAACATTTTGAAAGTGACACACTTCCTGCTGCCAGTTGGTGGCGCTATAACTTTGACTCACAATAGTCACATCCATCTGATCGGCCTCTTACCACGAACACACTGCTGAAGTTTCATCAAGATCAGTTAATGTGTGCAGAAGTTATAACACTTCGTGTTTCTCTTTTCTCGCCATAAATTCGTGTCCTCGCCACGGCCAAACCGTTTGAGATATCAAAAATCCGTCCGCAATTTAGCATCCTCAATGTCTTGACTTCATGCACACCGAGTTTGGTGGCGATTTAATTAATTCTCTAGGAGAAGTGTTTCAAATTCCACAGCAAGCGTTCTCCAAACAACCCATAATTGCCGACTTCCTGTTGGGCTGGCGTAAAATTTAGAGCACGAAAGTTGTTCGGCCCGATGAGATCTATATGTGTATCGAGTTTCATATCATTACATGCAAGTGTGTTTGATTTATGGACAAGTGTTCGGATCCCGTTCCAGGGGGCGCTGTTGAGCCCCCCTGCCACGCCCGGGTACCAGCTTCAGCCCGGCCCTGATGGCCGCGGGTTCTGACCTGTGTGCAAAGTTTCAAGAGTTTTCGAGCACGTTAAAGGCCCCAAAAGCCCCTGAAACCTTGACAAACAGGAATTTTAAACAAATCTCACTCAAAAGACAAATCCCCCACCCCTCACACACACAGAGACACAGAGGCAGAGAGAGAGAGGGAGAGAATTCTCCAAAAAATCACATTCAAACCAAAATATCTCACTTCCTGTTGGTCACAGCTTATGACTATAAATTAGAAAGTTGTCCGGCTTTATGAGAACAATATACATAACGATTTTTGTGACTCTACTTAAAACTAAGCCCCCATTTTTGACTAAAGGTGGCGCTACTGAGCCCCTCACCACGCCCGTTTCTGAAACTTTGCACATGTCTACTGGATAATAAATGTGATGTGTCTGTCAAGTTTCATCCAATTTCAAGTATGTTATGAGTCTCAAAAGCATCTGAAAAGAATATTAAAGTTTGATGCGTTGCCACGGCAACAGTATTTAAGATATCAATAAACCTTTCACAGGTCTACATCTGCCGTGTGTCTACATTATACACATAAAGTTTGAAGCAAATCGGGTAAAAATAAGAGGGTGATTTCAAAGCATTTTGAAAGTGACACACTTCCTGCTGCCAGTTGGTGGCGCTATAACTTTGACTCACAATAGTCACATCCATGTGATCGGCCTCTTACAACGAACACACTGCGGAAGTTTCATCAAGATCAGTTAATGTATGCAGAAATTATAACACACTTCCTGTTTATCTTTTCTCGCTATAAATTCGTTTCATCGCCACGGCCAAACCGTTCGAGATATCAAAAATCCGTCCGCAATTTAGCATCCTCAATGTCTTGACTTCATGCTGATCGAGTTTGGTGGGGATCGGATCAATTCCCTAGGAGGAGTACATTAAATTCCACAGCATGCGTTTTTCAAACAACCCATAATAGCCGACTTCCTGTTGGGCAGAGCTAATAACTTAGAGTGCGAAAGTTGTTCGGCCCGATGAGATCTATATGTGTACCGAGTTTCATACTAATACGTTCTTGTATGTGTCCAAGATTTAAGATTGTGTTCTAGGGGGCGCTGTCGAGCCCCCCTGCCACGCCCGAGTACCAGCTTCAGCCCGGCCCTAATGGCCGCGGGTTCTGACCTGTGTGCAAAGTTTCATGAGTTTTTGAGTCTGTTAAGGGTCCCAAAAGCCCCCGAACCCTTGAACAACAATAATAAATATAGCTGCGAGCAGCGATTGCGGGCCCAAGCCGGTGGCACCGCCACCCTGGTGCCTTAGTGTAGGCACCGGGGTGGCGGTACCGCCGGCTTTGGCCCTCCATCGCTGCTCGCAGCTATATTTATATTATACAAACATATACATATATATATATTTATATATATATATATATATATATATATATATATATATATATATATATATATATATATATATATTTCTACATCGCGGTTGCGGTTGAACAGTGGACACAAAACATAAATAAAATGTTTTAGTTAATTCCTACATCCATAGGAATACATTGAAAATGCTCGCTCTACTCCGCACCATTATCAATGTCTGTGCGGACGTCTGTATTTTACTAGTATATAGTATACTATAGTTAGCGATTTAAAAGCCCTCAGCGGTGTCACATGTCGATTAACCGGTGGAAAAATTTTATCACAGTCACATCCCTAATATATTTACATATAAATACAATAGGCCTACCTGAAAGAGAATTTTACTTGCCCGACCAGAGCATAGCCTGATTAGAACGTCAATAACAAAAAAATAACTTGGGAATCACTAAAACGAGAGATTATTCTAATTTTATTACATTCATTTTAAGTTGCAATCAGCAGTTAATAATAAATGTATTACTGATCAATGGTAACAAGGTTGCACTGCTGAGGCTCATGCTGCTTCTCCAGGAGAATTGTAAACAAATGAGCGCAGCACACAAAAAAGCAACACAGTTAACAACATACTGACTATAAAAATTACAAATATGGAGGTTTTATATATTTTATAACATATGATAGAGTTAAGCAACCTCACTTGACGAGTAGGCAACTATTTCCTGAATACAATCACGATTGAAACTGTGACATTGATTTCATACAACAGGTTAATAAACAGTTACAATTAAGTCACTTACATTTTAGATGCAATATTGACTGTTTTTGTTCTGTTTCAGCAGCAAAAATAGTTAAACAAAGATCACAGCAGAACCATCGCGCATCTCACCGCAACTTGTTTTCTCATTACTGAATGATTCAGCATTTTGAAACGAATCGCTTGACTCAAAGATTCAAGGGTCAATCCATAAACATCTGTCTCAATCATGAATGACTCAGTCATTGGAACGAATCGTTTGAACGAATGAATCAATGACTCGCTCATTAAGATGGTCGCCTGGCGACACCTAATGGCGGTTTAGTGTTATGTTTAAAAGTATCATTTTTTCCAACGTGCACCATTATCAATGTCCGTGCGGACGTCCGTTTTTTTACTTTCACTTTTATATTAGCGATTTAAAAGCACCCGCTTGTGTCACACGTCGCTTAACCGATGGGAAAATATCCTCACAGTCATATACCTAATAAATTTATATTTAAATACAATAGGCCTACCTAGTAAAACGTTTTATATACTATTTTGATATCCTTTTGGACACAAGAGGGCAGTATAGCCCTATGTTTGCTTTTTTGTTGAACCAAATAGCACTAAATAGCCTGTTTTTTAACTTTTTCATACTTCTTGAATTGCAAAAACAGAATAAAATAGGTTTAGTTCTAATATTTGTATAATTTTATATAAAAATAAATGGTGTATAATTAATTTTTTTAAAGATATGAGATGTTTTCTGATTCCTTTTTTGACATTATTTTAATCCCTCACCATATCAAAACCGTTTGAGATATTCAATATCCGTTCACAATTTAGCATCTTTAATGTATTTTCATCATGTTGAAAAAGTTTGGTGTGAATAAAATAAACCACTTAGCAGGAGTGGGTAAAAATGCAGAGGCTGAATTTGCAAATAAATCCACATTCAAACCAAAATATCTGACTTCCTGTTGGTCAGAGCTAATAACTGCCAATTAGAAAGTTGTCCGGCTCGATGAGACCAATATACATACTGATTTTTGTAATTGTGGGTAAAACTAACCCCCCCACTTTTGTCAAAAGCATGTTGAAAGTGACACACTTCCTGCTGCCAGTTGGTGGCGCTATAACTTTGACTCACAATAGTTACATCCATCTGATCGGCCTCTTACCACGAACACACTGCTGAAGTTTCATCAAGATCAGTCAATGTATGCAGAAGTTATACCACTTCGTGTTTCTCTTTTCTCGCCATAATTTCGTTTCCTCGCCACGGCCAAACCGTTTGAGATATCAAAAATCCGTCCGCAATTTAGAATCCTCAATGTCTTGACTTCATGCAAACCGAGTTTGGTGGGGATTGGATGAATTCTCTAGGAGGAGTACTTCGCATTCCACAGCAAGCGTTTTCCAAACAACCCATAATAGCCGACTTCCTGTTGGGCTGGCGTAAAACTTGACTGGGGGAAAGTTGTTCGGCCCGATGAGATCTATATGTGTACCGAGTTTCATATTAATTCATGCAAGCGTGTTTGATTTATGGACCAAGTTTTGGGACCCCTTTCAAGGGGGCGCTGTTGAGCCCCCCTGCCACGCCCGGGTACCAGCTTCAGCCCGTCCCTGATGGCAGGGGGTTCTGACTTGTGTGCAAAGTTTCAAGAGTTTTTGAGCATGTTAAGGACCCCAAAAGCCCCTGAAACCTTGATTAACAATATAAAAGCAATAGTCAAATCCCCCCTCCCCTCACACACACAGAGACACAGAGAGAGGGAGAGAAAATTCTTCAGAAAATCCACATTCAAACCAAAATATCTCTCTTCCTGTTGGTCGGAAATAGATCATGTAAATTAGAAAGTTGTCCGTCTTGATGAGAACAATACACATACCAAGTTTTGTTGCTGTTGATAAAACTAACCCCCCCACTTATGACTAAAGGTGGCGCTACTGAGCCCCTCACCATGCCCGTTTCTGAAACTTTGCACATGTCTACTGGATAATAAATGTGATGTGTCTGTCGAGTTTCATGCAATTTCAAGTATGTTAAGAGTCTCAAAAGCATAAAAAAAAAATATTAAAGTTTGATGCGTTGCCACGGCAACAGTATCTAAGATATCAATAATCCTTTCACAGGTTTACATCTGCCGTGTGTCTACATTGTACACATAAAGTTTGAAGCAAATCTGGTAAAAATAAGACAGTGATTATAAGAGGGTGATTTCAAAGCATTTTGAAAGTGACACACTTCCTGCTGCCAGTTGGTGGCGCTATAACTTTGACTCACAATAGTCACATCCATGTGATCGGCCTCTTACAACGAACACACTGCTGAAGTTTCATCAAGATCAGTTAATGTATGCAGAAGTTATAACACACTTCCTGTTTCCATTATTCGCCATAAATTCGTTTCCTCGCCACGGCCAAACCGTTCGAGATATCAAAAATCCCCTGGCAATTTTTCATCCTCAATGCCTTGACTTCATGCACACCGAGTTTGGTGGCGATCGGGTGAATTCCCTATATATATATATAAATATCTATCTATCTATCTATCTATCTATCTATCTATATCTATATATATATATATATATATATATATATATATACACACACACACACACACACATATATATATATATATATATATATATATATATACACGTATATATATATATATAAGACAGAAAATATTACTTGTCTTACCTTATTCTGATTTTATGATACACTCAAAATATTCCACAACAAATCCTTTAAATTTAATGTAAAAATAAAAACGAAAGTAAGCAGTGTTGGTCTCACGTAACCCTCTCATTAGAATCAAAATGTTTCAATATTTGCGATGTATTTGGATGCTAAACTATTCTTTATTATAGGCTTTGTACTTCACTCGTGTTCCAATATCGATGGAAAAATTCATCCTCTTCACACGCGCAAAAATGTGCTTGGAAACATCACAGTGGAGCTCTGCTTTCTGTGAATGGTACAAATTGTACTACTGACTATTTAAACAGAGCAGTGTAATTTGTTTATGTTAGGTTGACTATTTTTATTATTATATTGTATTAGGGCTATAATGAACAGGCTGCGATGTCAAGATTGCAATTCTGGAATGTGTGTGTGTGTGTGTGACGCGGTTGCGGTTGAACAGTGGACACAAAAACATAAACTGTTTTAGTTAATTCCTACATCCATAGGAATACATTGAAAATGCTCGCTCTACTCCGCACCATTATCAATGTCTGTGCGGACGTCTGTATTTTACTAGTATATAGTATACTATAGTTAGCGATTTAAAAGCACCCGCTCATGTCACACGTCGATTAACCGATGGGAAAATATCCTCACAGTCATATACCTAATAAATTTATATTTAAATACAATAGGCCTACCTAGTAAAACGTTTTATATACTATTTGGATATCCTTTTGGACACAAGAGGGCAGTATAGCCCTATGTTTGCTTTTTTGTTGAACCAAATAGCACTAAATAGCCTGTTTTTAACTTTTTCATACTTCTTATATTGCAAAAACAGAATAAAATAGGTTTAGTTCTAATATTTGTATATTTTTATATAAAAATAAATGGTGTATAATTACATTTTTAGAAGTTATGAGATGTTTCCTGCTTCCTTTTTGACATTAATTTAATCCCTCACCATAGCAAAACCGTTTGAGATATTCAATATCCGTTTACAATTTAGCATCATTAATATATTTTTATCATGTTGAAAAAGTTTGGTGGGAATAAAATAAACCTTTTAGGAGGAGTAACTAAAAACTCAGAGGCTGATTTAACAAACGATCCATATTCAGACCAAAATATCTGACTTCCTGTTGGTTGCAGCTAATGCCTGTAAATTAGAAAGTTGTCCGGCATGATGAGACCAATATACGTACTGATTTTTGTAATTGTGGGTAAAACTAACCCCCCCACTTTTGTCAAAAACATTTTGAAAGTGACACACTTCCTGCTGCCAGTTGGTGGCGCTATAACTTTGACTCACAATAGTCACATCCATCTGATCGGCCTCTTACCACGAACACACTGCTGAAGTTTCATCAAGATCAGTTAATGTGTGCAGAAGTTATAACACTTCGTGTTTCTCTTTTCTCGCCATAAATTCGTTTTCTTGCCACGGCCAAACCGTTTGAGATATCAAAAATCCGTCTGCAATTTAGCATCCTCAATGTCTTGACTTCATGCACACCGAGTTTGGTGGCGATTTAATTAATTCTCTAGGAGAAGTGTTTCAAATTCCACAGCAAGTGTTCTCCAAACAACCCATAATTGCCGACTTCCTGTTGGGCTGGCGTAAAATTTAGAGCACGAAAGTTGTTCGGCCCGATGAGATCTATATGTGTACCGAGTTTCATATCATTACATGCAAGTGTGTTTGATTTATGGACAAGTGTTCGGATCCCGTTCCAGGGGGCGCTGTTGAGCCCCCCTGCCACGCCCGGGTACCAGCTTCAGCCCGGCCCTGATGGCCGCAGGTTCTGACCTGTGTGCAAAGTTTCAAGAGTTTTCGAGCACGTTAAAGGCCCCAAAAGCCCCTGAAACCTTGAAAAACAGGAATTTTAAAGAAATCTCACTCAAAAGACAAATCCCCCCACCCCTCACACACACAGAGACGTAGAGGCAGAGAGAGAGAGGGAGAGAATTCTCCAAAAAATCACATTCAAACCAAAATATCTCTCTTCCTGTTGGTCACAGCTTATGACTATAAATTAGAAAGTTGTCCGGCTTGATGAGAACAATACACATAACGATTTTTGTGACTCTACTTAAAACTAAGCCCCCATTTTTGACTAAAGGTGGCGCTACTGAGCCCCTCACCACGCCCGTTTCTGAAACTTTGCACATGTCTACTGGATAATAAATGTGATGTGTCTGTCGAATTTCATGCATTTTCAAGCATGTGAAGAGTCTCAAAAGCATCCGAAAAGAATATTAAAGTTTGATGCGTTGCCACGGCAACAGTATCTAAGATATCAATAATCCTTTCACAGGTCTACATCTGCCGTGTGTTTACATTATACACATAAAGTTTGAAGCAAATCGGGTAAAAATAAGAGGGAGATTTCAAAGCATTTTGAAAGTGACACACTTCCTGTTGCCAGTTGGTGGCGCTATAACTTTGACTCACAAATGTCACATCCATGTGATCGGCCTCTTACAACTAACACACTGCTGAAGTTTCATCAAGATCAGTTAATGTATGCAGAAGTTATAACACACTTCCTGTTTGAATTATTCGCCATAAATTCGTTTCCTTGCCACGGCCAAACCGTTCGAGATATCAAAAATCCGTCCGCAATTTAGCATCCTCAATGTCTTGACTTCATGCCGACCGAGTTTGGAGGCGAATGGATGAATTTCCTAGGAGGAGTACATCAAATTCCACAGCATGCGTTTCCAAACAACCCATAATAGCTGACTTCCTGTTGGTCTGGCGTAAAACTTAGAGCACGAAAGTTGTTCGGCCCGATGAGGTCTATATGTGTACCGAGTTTCATATTATTACATGCAAGCGTGTCTGATTTATGGACAAGTGTTCGGATCCAGTTCCAGGGGGCGCTGTCGAGGCCCCCTGCCACGCCCGGGTACCAGCTTCGGTCCGGCCCTGATGGCCGCGGGTTCTGACCTGTGTGCAAAATTTCAAGAGTTTTCGAGCATGTTAAGGGCCCCAAAAGTGCCCGAAAGGTTGACAAAATAATAATAATAATAATAATAATAATAAATATATATATATATATAAATATAGCTGCGAGCAGCGATTACGGGCCCAAGCCGATGGCACCGCAACCCCGGTGCCTTTACCTAAAGGCACCGGGGTGGCGGTACCGCCGGCTTTGGCCCTTCATCGCTGCTCGCAGCTATATTTATATATATATATATATATATATATATATATATATATATATACACGGCTATAATGAACAGGCTGCGATGTCAAGATTGCAATGCTGGAATGTGTGTGTGTGTGTGTGGCGTGGGCGCGATGGAACAGTGGACACATAAAAACATACGTCATTATACAGGAGCACATTCAAACTGCAAAGTGTTAACTTATATTTGTGTACTGTCGCAATAAGACACAACATTGTGCTTTTGTAAAATAATTTCAAGCAATCCACCCCCCGAAAGGCGCTAATTTTAAAATTAAACTAAAATGCTCATGGCTGCACGGGCATTCATGGTGCGCATCCACGACAAGGAACGAGCAGAACAAAGTGGACGTTTTTCAGTTTATTCCTACTTCCATAGGAATTCATTTGAAACGCCCGCTCAATCGCTCACCCTGTGGTCTGTGTGAGTCCTAATGCCCCAGTGTAGTGACGGGGACACTATACTGCCAAAAGAGCACCGTCCTTCGGATTAGACGTTAAACCGAGGTCCTGACTCTCTGTGGTCATTAAAAATTCCAGGATGTCCTTCGAAAAAGAGTTGGGGTGTAACCCCGGCATCCTGGCCAAATTTGCCCCTTGGCCTCTATCCATCATGGCCTCCTAATCATCCCCATGTACTGATATACTGATTGGCTTCATCACTGTCTCCTCTCCACCAGTAAGCTGGTGTGTGGTGGGCGTTCTGGCGCAATATGGCTGCCGTCGCATCATCCAAGTGGATGCTGCACATTGGTGGTGGTTGAGGAGATTCCCCCCATCTATGTAAAGCGCTTTGAGGTCTCAGAAAAAGCGCTATATAAATGTAACAAATTATTATTATTATTATCAACCACTATCAATGTCAGTGCGGACGAAAATATTTTACTTTCGTTTTTAAGTTTGCGATTCAAAAGCCCCCAGCGGTGTCACACGTCGATTAACCGGTGGTAAAATATTCTCACCGTCACATACCTAGTATATTTTTATGTAAATACAATAGGCCTACCTGATTTTGAACACAAGAGGGCAGTATAGCCCTATGAATGACTTGACTTTTATGAGACTAAATGGTACAATTACTATTTTTAAACTTATAAATAATTATTAAATTAAAAAAAAGAATAAAATGAGTTTGGTTGTGATATTTGTATACTTTTATAGAAATAAATGGTGTATAATTACATTTTTAGAAGATGAGGCTTTTAGTGTTTAATTTTTGTACATTACTTCAGTCCCTCACTATAGCAAAACCATTTGAGATGTTTAATATCCGTTCACAATTTAGCATCTTTAATGTATTTTCATCATTTTGAAAAAGTTTGGTGTGAAAAAAATAAGCCAGTTTGGAAGAGTAGCTAAAAACTCAGAGTCTGAAATATCCCAAAAATCCACATTCAAACCAAAATATCTGACTTTCTTTTGCTCTGAGCTAATGACTGTTAATTAGAAAGTTGTCCGGCTCGGTGAGACCAATATATATACTCATGTTTGTAACTGTTGGTAAAACTAACCCCCCCACTTTTGTCAAAAGCATGTTGAAAGTGACACACTTCCTGCTGCCAGTTGGTGGCGCTATAACTTTGACTCACAATAGTTACATCCATCTGATCGGCCTCTTATCACAAACACACTGCTGAAGTTTCATCAAGATCAGTTAATGTATGCAGAAGTTATAACACTTCGTGTCTCTCTTTTCTCGCCATAAATTCATTTCCTCGCCACGGCCAAACCGTTCAAGATATCAAAAATCCGTCCGCAATTTAGCATCCTCAATGCCTTGACTTCACGCTGACCGAGTTTGGAGGCGAATCGATGTATTTCCTAGGAGGAGTACATTAAATTCCACAGCAAGCGTTTCCAAACAACCCTAAATAGCCGACTTCCTGTTGGGCTGGCGTAAAACTTAGAGCACGAAAGTTGTTCGGCCCAATGAGATCTATATGTGTACCGAGTTTCAAATTAATTCATGCAAGTGTGTTTGATATATGGACCAAGTTTTAGAACCCCGTTCAAGGGGGCGCTGTCGAGCCCTGATGGCCGCGGGTTCTGACCTGTGTGCAAAGTTTCAAGAGTTTTCAAGCACGTTTAGGGACCCAAAAGCCCCAGAAACCTTGAAAAACAATTGAAAAAGTAAAATCTCACTCAACTGACAAATCACCCCCACCCCTCACACACTCAGAGACAGAGAGAGAGAGAAAATTCTCCAAAAAAATCACATTCAAACCAAAATATCTGACTTTCTGTTGCTTTGAGCTATTAAGTGTAAATTAGAAAGTTGTCCGGCTCGATGAGAACAATATACATACCGATTTTGGTGATTCTAGGCAAAACTAAGGCCCCATTTTTGACTAAAGGTGGCGCTACTGAGCCATTCCACCACGCCCGTTTTTGAAACTTTGCACATGTCTACAGGCTAATAAGTGTGATGTGTCTGTTGAGTTTCATGCAATTTCAAGTATGTTAAGAGTCTCAAAAGCATCAAAAAAGAATAATAAAGTTTGATGCGTTGCCATGGCAACAGTATCTAAGATATCAATAATCCTTTCACAGGTCTACATCTGCCGTGTGTCTACATTATACACATAAAGTTTGAAGCAAATCGGGTAAAAATAAGAGAGTGATTTCAAAGCATTTTGAAAGTGACACACTTCCTGCTGCCAGTTGGTGGCGCTATAACTTTGACTCACAATAGTCACATCCTTGTGATCGACCTCTTACAACGAACACACTGCTGAAGTTTCATCAAGATCAGTTAATGTATGCAGAAGTTATAACACACTTCCTGTGTCCCATTATTCGCCATAAATTCGTTTCCTCGCCACGGCCAAACCGTTCGAGATATCAAAAATCCGTTCGCAATTTAGCATCCTCAATGTCTTGACTTCATTCACACCTAGTTTGGTGGCGATCGGATGAATTCCCTAGGAGGAGTATTTCACATTCCATTGTATGCATTTTCCAAACAACGTATAATAACCGACTTCCTGTTGGGCTGGTGTAAAACTTAGAGCACGAAAGTTGTTCGGCCCGATGAGATCTATATGTGTACTGAGTTTCATATTATTACATGCAAGCGTGTTTGATTTATGGACCAATTTTTCTGACATAATTCCAGGGGGCGCTGTCGAGCCCCCGTGCCACGCCCGGGTACCAGCTTCAGTCCGGCCCTGATGGCCGCAGGTTCTGACGTGTGTGCAAAATTTCAAGAGTTTTTGAGCATGTTAAGGGCCCCAAAAGTGCCCGAGAAGTAGAAAAAAATAATAATAATAATAATAAACAATAATCCTACCGAAAACAATAGGGCCTTCGCCCTTTCAGGGCTTGGGCCCTAATAATAATCCTACCGAAAACAATAGGGCCTTCGCCCTTTCAGGGCTTGGGCCCTAAATATATATATATATATAAATATAGCTGCGAGCAGCGATTACGGGCCCAAGCCGGTGGCACCGCAATCTTGGTGCCTTTAGCTACCTAAAGGCACCAGGGTGGCGGTACCGCCGGCTTTGGCCCTCCATCGCTGCTCGCAGCTATATTTATATATATATATATATATATACACACACATATATATATATATATATATATATGTATATACATATACATATACACACACACATATATATATATATATATATATATATATATATAAATTTAAGGGACAAGACACAGATAATTTTACTTGCCTGGCCTGATTAGAACAACGAAAAAATAAAATAAAATAATAAGTAGGGGATCACTAAATCGAGAGAATTATTCTGATTTTATTGTACACTCAAAATATTCCACAACAAATCCTTTAAATGTAATGATATTCAGAATGGAACAAGAATGAAAAATAAAATAAATAAAAAATAAACTATAAACAAAGCCAAAACGAAAAAATAAATAAAATAAAAAAATCAAATTTCAAGCAATCCATGGCATGATTTATTTATTTTTTGGACTAAAACATTCTGGCTTTTTTTAAACTCAAACATAATTCTTAAATTGAATAATAATAATAATAATAATAATAAAATGGGTTTAGTTCTGATATTTGTATAATTTTATATAGAAATAAATGGTGTATAATTACATTTTTATAAGATATAAAGCTTTTAGTGTTTCCTTTTTTGACATTACTTTAATCCCTCACTATAGCAAAACCGTTTGAGATTTTATTTGTTATATTTTATTAAGGCTATACTGAACAGGCTGCGATGTGTGTGTGTGTGTGTGTGTGTGTGTGTGTGTGTGTGTGTGTGTGTGTGTGTGTGTGTGTGTGTGTGTGTGTGTGTGTGAGAGTGGCGTGGGCGCGATGGAACAGTGGACACATAAAAACAAACGTCATTATACAGGACGACATTCAAACTGCAAAGTGTTAACTTATATTTGTGTACAGTCACAATAAAACACAACATTGTGCTTTTGTAAAATAATTTCAAGCAATCCACCCCCCGAAAGGCGCTAATTTTAAAATTAAACTAAAATGCTCATGGCTGCACGGGCATTCATAATGGTGCGCATCCACGACGAGGAACGAGCAGAACAGAGTGAACGTTTTTCAGTTAATTCCTACTTCAATAGGAATTCATTTGAAAAGCTCGCTCAATCACTATCAATGTCAGTGCGGACGAACATATTTTACTTTCGTTTTTAAGTTGGCGATTCAAAAGCCCCCAGCGGTGTCACACGTCGATTAACCGGTGGTAAAATATTCTCACTGTCACATACCTAGTATATTTTTATGTAGATACAATAGGCCTACCTGATTTTGAACACAAGAGGGCAGTATAGCCCTATGTATGACTTGACTTTTATGGGACTAAATAGTACAATTACTATTTTTAAACTTATAAATAATTATTAAATTGAAAAAAAAAAGAATAAAATGGGTTTGGTTGTGATATTTGAATACTTTTATATAGAAATAAATGGTGTATAATTAAATTTTTAGAAGATGAGGCTTTTAGTGTTTAATTTTTGTACATTACTTTAGTCCCTCACTATAGCAAAACGGTTTGAGATGTTTAATATCCGTTCACAATTTAGCATCTTTAATGTATTTTCATCATTTTTAAAAAGTTTGGTGTGAATAAAATAAGCCAGTTTGGAAGAGTAGCTAAAAACTCAGAGTCTGAAATATCCAAAAAAAATCCACATTCAAACCAAAAAATCTGACTTCATGATGGTCAGAGCTAATGACTTTAAATTAGAAAGCTGTCCGGGTCGATGAGATCAATATATGAACTGAGTTTTTTTACTGTAGTTAAAACTAACCCCCCCACTTTTGTCAAAAGCATGTTGAAAGTGACACACTTCCTGCTGACAGTTGGTGGCGCTATAAACTCTGACTCACAATAGTTACATCCATCTGATCGGCCTCTTACCACGAACACACTGATGAAGTTTCATCAAGATCAGTTAATGTATGCAGAAGTTATTCCACTTCGTGTTTCTCTTTTCTCGCCATAAATTCGATTCCTCGCCACGGCCAAACCGTTCGAGATAACAAAAATCCGTCCGCAATTTAGCATCCTCAAAGTCTTGACTATATGTACACCGTGTCTGGAGGGGACACGGTGAATTGTCTAGGAGGAGTATTTCACATTCCACAGCAAGCGTTTTCCAAACAACCCATAATAGCCGACTTCCTGTTGGGCTGGCGTAAAACTTGACCGCGGAAAGTTGTTAGGCCCGATGAGATCTATATGTGTAACGAGTTTCAAATTAATTCATGCATGCGTGTTTGATATATGGACCAAGTTTTAGAACCCCGTTCAAGGGGGCGCTGTCGAGCCCCCCTGCCACGCCCGGCTACCAGTTTCAGCCCCGCCCTGATGGCCGCGGGTTCTGACCTGTGTGCAAAGTTTCAAGAGTTTTCAAGCACGTTTAGGGACCCAAAAGCCCCAGAAACCTTGAAAAACAAATGAAAAAGTAAATCTCACTCAGCTGACAAATCACCCCCACCCCTCACACACTCAGAGACAGAGAGAGAGAGAAAATTCTCCAAAAAATCACATTCAAACCAAAATATCTGACTTTCTGTTGCTTTGAGCTAATAAGTGTAAATTAGAAAGTTGTCCAGCTCGATGAGAACAATATACATACCGATTTTTGTGATTCTAGGAAAAACTAAGCCCCCATTTTTGACTAAAGGTGGCGCTACTGAGCCATTCCACCAGGCCCGTTTCTGAAACTTTGCACATGTCTACTGGATAATAAATGTGATGTGTCTGTCGAGTTTCATGCATTTTCAAGCATGTGAAGAGTCTCAAAAGCATCCGAAAAGAATATTAAAGTTTGATGCGTTGCCACGGCAACAGTATCTAAGATATCAATAATCCTTTCACAGGTCTACATCTGCCGTGTGTCTACATTATACACATAAAGTTTTAAGCAAATCGGGTAAAAATAAGAGGGTGATTTCAAAGCATTTTGAAAGTGACACACTTCCTGTTGCCAGTTGGTGGCGCTATAACTTTGACTCACAATAGTCACATCCTTGTGTTCGGCATCTTACAACGAATACACTGCTGAAGTTTCATCAAGATCAGATAATGTATGCAGGAGTTATAACACACTTCCTGTTTTCATTATTCGCCATAAATTCGTTTCCTCGCCACGGCCAAACCGTTCGAGATATCAAAAATCCGTCCGCAATTTAGCATCCTCAATGTCTTGACTTCATGCTGACCGAGTTTGGAGGCGATTGGATCAATTCCCTAGGAGGAGTACATTAAATTCCACAGCATGCGTTTCCAAACAACCCATAATAGCCGACTTCCTGTTGGGCTGGCGTAAAACTTAGAGCACGAAAGTTGTTCGGCCCGATGAGATCTATATGTGTACCGAGTTTCATATTATTACATGCAAGTGTGTTTGATTTATGGACAAGTGTTCGGATCCCGTTCCAGGGGGCGCTGTCGAGCCCCCCTGCCACGCCCGGATACCAGCTTTAGCCCGGCCCTGATGGCCGCGGGTTCTGACCCGTGTGCAAAGTTTCAAGAGTTTTCGAGCATGTTAAGGGCCCCAAAAGTGCCCGGAACCTTGACAAAATAATAATAATAATAATAATAATAATAAATATAGCTGCGAGCAGCGATTGCGGGCCCAAGCCGGTGGCACCGCCACCCTGGTGCCTTTAGTTACACTAAAGGCACCGGGGTGGCGGTGTCACCGGCTTGGGCCCTCCATCGCTGCTCGCAGCTATATTTATATATATATATATATATATATATATATATATATATATATAAAAATGTAATATATATATATATCGGACAAGTAATATTCTCTGTCTTGTCACTTTAAAATATATATATATATAAAATTCAGAGGCCAATTTTGCAAATAAATCCACATTCAAACCAAAATATCTGACTTCCTGTTGGTCAGAGCTAATGACTGTAAATTAGAAAGTTGTCCGGCTCGATGAGACGAATATATGTACTGATTTTTGTAACTGTGGGTAAAAGTAACCCCCCCATTTTGTCAAAAGCATTTTGAAAGTGACACAGTTCCTGTTGCCAGTTGGTGGCGCTATAACTTTGACTCACAATAGTTGCATCCATCTGACCGGCCTCTTACCACGAACACACTGCTGAAGTTTCATCAAGATCAGTTAATGTGTGCAGAAGTTATAACACTTCGTGTTTCTCTTTTCTCGCCATAAATTTGTTTCCTCGCCACGGCCAAACCGTTCGAGATATCAAAAATCCGTCCTCAATTTAGCATCCTCAAAGTCTTGACTACATGCACACCGAGTTTGGAGGGGACACGGTGAATTTTCTAGGAGGAGTATTTCACATTCCACAGCAAGCGTTTTCCAAACAACCCATAATAGCCGACTTCCTGTTGGGCTGGCGTAAAACTTGACCGGGGGAAAGTTGTTCGGCACGATGAGATCTATATGTGTACCGAGTTTCATATTAATTCATGCAAGCGTGTTTGATATATGGACCAAGTTTTAGAACCCCGTTCAAGGGGGCGCTGTTGAGCCCCCCAGCCACGCCCGGGTACCAGCTTCTGCCCATCCCTGATGGCAGGGGGTTCTGACTTGTGTGCAAAGTTTCAAGAGTTTTCGAGCACGTTAAGGACCCCAAAAGCCCCTGAAACCTTGATTAACAATATAAAAGCAATAGTCAAATCCCCCCCTCCCCTCACACACACAGAGACACAGAGAGAGGGAGAGAAAATTCTTCAGAAAATCCACATTCAAACCAAAATATCTCTCTTCCTGTTGGTCAGAGATAGTTAATGTCAATTAGAAAGTTGTCCGTCTTGATGAGAACAATACACATACCAAGTTTTGTTGCTGTTGATAAAACTAACCCCCCCACTTATGACTAAAGGTGGCGCTACTGAGCCCCTCACCACGCCCGTTTCTGAAACTTTGCACATGTCTACTGGCTAATAAATGTGATGTGTCTGTCGAGTTTCATGCAATTTCAAGTATGTTAAGAGTCTCAAAACCATCAAAAAAGAATATTAAAGTTTGATGTGTTGCCACGGCAACAGTATCTAAGATATCAATAATCCTTTCACAGGTCTACATCTGCCGTGTGTCTATATTGTACACATAAAGTTTGAAGCAAATCGGGTAAAAATAAGACAGTGATTTCAAAGAATTTTGAAAGTGATGTACTTCCTGCTGCCTGTTGGTGGCGCTATAACTTTGACTCACAATAGTCACATCTGTACGATCGGCCTCTTACAACGAACACACTGCTGAAGTTTCATCAAGATCAGTTAATGTATGCAGAAGTTATAACACACTTCCTGTTTCATTTTTTCGCCATAAATTTGTTTCCTCGCCACGGCCAAACCGTTCGAGATATCAAAAATCCCCTGGCAATTTTTCATCCTCAATGTCTTGACTTCATGCACACTGAGTTTGGTGGTGATCGGGTGAACTCTCTAGGAGAAGTGTTTCAAATACCAGACCATGCGTTTCCAAACAACCCTTAATAACCGACTTCCTGTTGGGCTGGCATAAAAAGTAAAAGTACGAAAGTTGTTCGGCCCGATGAGATCTATATGTGTACCGAGATTCATATTATTACATGCAAGCGTGTCTGATTTATGGACCAAGTTTTCGGACCCCGTTCAAGGGGGCGCTGTCGAGCCCCCCTGCCACGCCCGGGTACCAGCTTCAGCCCGGCCCTGATGGCCGCAGGTTCTGACCCGTGTGCAAAGTTTCAAGAGTTTTCAAGCACGTTAAGGGTCTCAAAAGTGCCCGAAAGGTTGACAGAAAAATAAGAATAATAATAATAAATATAGCTGCGAGCAGCGATTACGGGCCCAAGCCGGTGGCACCGCAATCCTGGTGCCTTTAGCTACCTAAAGGCACCAGGGTGGCGGTACCGCCGGCTTTGGCCCTCCATCGCTGCTCGCAGCTATATTTATATATATATATATTTATATATATATATATATATATATATATATATATATATATATATATATATATACACACACACACACACACACACACACATATATATATATATATATATATATATATATATATATATATATATATATATATTTATATATATATATAAATTTAAGGGACAAAACACAGATAATTTTACTTGCCTGGCCTGATTAGAACAATGAAAATATAAAATAAAATAATAAGTAGGGGATCACTAAATCGAGAGAATTATTCTGATTTTATTGTACACTCAAAATATTCCACAACAAATCCTTTAAATGTAATGATATTCAGAACGGAACAAGAATGAAAAATAAAAAAATAAAAAATAAACTATAAACAAAGTCAAAACGAAAAAATAAATAAAATAAAAAAATAAAATTTCAAGCAATCCATGGCATGATTTATTTATTTTTTGGACTAAAACATTCTGGCTTTTTTTAAACTCAAACATAATTCTTAAATTGAATAATAATAATAATAATAATAAAATGGGTTTAGTTCTGATATTTGTATAATTTTATATAGAAATAAATGGTGTATAATTACATTTTTATAAAATATAAAGCTTTTAGTGTTTCCTTTTTTGACATTACTTTAATCCCTCACTATAGCAAAACCGTTTGAGATTTTATTTGTTATATTTTATTAAGGCTATACTGAACAGGCTGGGGTGTGTGTGTGTGTGTGTGTGTGTGTGTGTGTGTGTGTGTGTGTGTGTGTGTGTGTGTGTGTGTGTGTGTGTGTGTGTGTGTGTGTGTGTGTGTGTGTGTGTGTGTGTGTGAGTGGCGTGGGCACGATGGAACAGTGGACACATAAAAACAAACGTCATTATACAGGACCACATTCAAACTGCAAAGTGTTAACTTATATTTGTGTACAGTCACAATAAAACACAACATTGTGCTTTTGTAAAATAATTTCAAGCAATCCACCCCCCGAAAGGCGCTAATTTTAAAATTAAACTAAAATGCTCATGGCTGCATGGGCATTCATAATGGTGCGCATCCACGACGAGGAACGAGCAGAACAGAGTGAACGTTTTTCAGTTAATTCCTACTTCCATAGGAATTCATTTGAAACGCTCGCTCAACCACTATCAATGTCAGTGCGGACGAACATATTTTACTTTCGTTTTTAAGTTGGCGATTCAAAAGCCCCCAGCGGTGTCACACGTCGATTAACCGGTGGTAAAATATTCTCACTGTCACATACCTAGTATATTTTTATGTAGATACAATAGGCCTACCTGATTTTGAACACAAGAGGGCAGTATAGCCCTATGTATGACTTGACTTTTATGGGACTAAATAGTACAATTACTATTTTTAAACTTATAAATAATTATTAAATTGAAAAAAAAAAAGAATAAAATGGGTTTGGTTGTGATATTTGAATACTTTTATATAGAAATAAATGGTGTATAATTAAATTTTTAGAAGATGAGGCTTTTAGTGTTTAATTTTTGTACATTACTTTAGTCCCTCACTATAGCAAAACGGTTTGAGATGTTTAATATCCATTCACAATTTAGCATCTTTAATGTATTTTCATCATTTTGAAAAAGTTTGGTGTGAATAAAATAAACCAGTTAGGAAGAGTAGCTAAAAACTCAGAGGGCCCTATTTTAACGATCTGAAACGCAAGTGTCAAAGCGCAAAGCGCAAGTAACTTTGTGGGCGGGTCTTGGCGCTGTTGCTAGTTTCCCGGCGGGATAAATGACTCTTGCGCCAGGCGCAAATCTAAAATGGGTTGGTCTGAAGAGCTTCATTATTCATAGGTGTGGTTTGGGCGTAACGTGAAATAAACCAATCAGAGCGTCATCTCACATTCCCTTTAAGAGCAGGCGCGCTTGTTCTAAAGAGGATTCCTATCATAACGGCAGATTTGCCAGGCGTGCGCCAGGAGCGGTTCACAGCCGAGGAGAGCAACGCTCTAGTCAGGGACGTTGAGGATGGAGAAACCCACCCAAATTAACTTCGGTTAAAAAGGCGTATGATAATTTGGGTAAATGTGTAAGCTAGATGTATGCTTTTATAATAAATTATCTATCTATCTATCTATCTATCTATCTATCTATCTATCTATCTATCTATCGTTCTATCGTAATAATGTATGATTTGCAAAAATGAAAACTGCTGCTTCTGTGTAGATGAGAGAATCAAAGTGTATGCGCATTGTGCACACGCTACATTGATTATGGCCAAGCATGCGCCCTTAATATAGCATATGAATAACATGCGCAACGCGCCACTGACTTTAAACTATTTTTTCCTGGTTAGTGGCGCAATTGTTTTCTAAACCTGCAAAATAGTATGAGGGAACGTTTGCGCCGGAACA